>JAEIIH010025464.1:0-74807 GCA_018904745.1 Drosophila orosa
ATTTATACGCTTTTACTACTCTTGCGACTGCATAAAACATACATATGTGAAACTTGTAATTGGAATTATGATCGTAAAATAGGCCGTAAAAAGTAATGCCAGGCTGAAATCATTTGAACACGATTTTTTCGTGCCAAAAATCCTGAATCATGAAATATGACAGGCGGTCATAAAAAGAACTGTTTACGGGTGTCAACAACTATTCGGTTCCCAATTGGCAGAGCTCTTGTTTCCTAAATCACTCTTTAATGAGGGTTCCCTTCCTCCGGTTGGCTCCCCAATTAATGTCAATGTCAGAGCAAGCGAGGCCCTAATCCCAATTGGAGTCCAAGTGGAACGAGGGCATTTGTTGTGGTGCCAATTGTGTGGCGGCTCCTTTATTTGTCTTCGTGCCTGCACCGCCCGCCTCCCGCTCCCGCCCCTCAACCTGCCTTTTCAGTTTTCGCATTCCTGGGCACGCAAGAAGCATGTTAATGCATGTGGTATCACAATTCCGTTTCATTTCTGGTTAATGCGGCCGCCTTTGGCATTTGTTTACATTCTCATTTGCTCGGGGAAAATACAAATACAAAAAAAAACCTGAAGGAATCAAGCTTGGAAAGTGGAGAGCGTGAGAGCCGGAGAGTGTGAGAGTGCTGTGAGAGAGAGAGAGGCTTGGAAGGGAGAGTAGCGCTCTCACTGGAATCTGTGTTTTGAAAATGAAATGTCAGAATGCAAAGCTCAACAGCGCGAATTTCCTTTCCTTTCGAATGCGTCAATTGCGTGTGTATGGATAAGTGTGTCTGTGAGTGTGCGCGTGTATAAGTGAATTTCCTGTTTTGTCTTATGCGGCGTTTCCTTCGCCTCTCTTTCGCTCCAATCGCGGCACTCGCTTTGTGACTGCGCGTATATATGTCAATAGTGCGCTTTCCAGTCCTCCCTACAACCCACTCTCTTGTCGCCCTATGCCTTTTTTTCGCATTTTTTGCCTTCAGCTGCTCCCTTTTTCGCTAGCTTTTTTGTTGCCACTTGACTGAATAGCGGTTCTCAGCTGCAGTTGCATTTCACTTGGCGACAGAGCATAACGGTTGATTATTCCATTCCACTTTGCTAATTATCAAAAAGGATATGAAGAGCTTGTTGCTGTTTTTTTTTTCTCCCGGGGAGGCTCAAGTTTTCCGAGGGGGTTCTGGCCCAAAAGGTCAATTTCGCCAGATCAATACACGAAAGTGCATTGTAGGCTATGTACACATTAATTACTTATTGCTTTTGGCTTTAATTGGGAACACTTTAATTTGCTAATTTACTTTTTAAATTGCCGCTAATTGATTGGCTTCACTACACCTTTTGCCTGCCTTTTATATTTTATATTTTCTTTTATTTATATATATTTTTTTATTTGGCAATTTGGCCACTTTTTTCGCTTTCTTTCACAGACACGCACAGCGGAGGGGGAAGGTGGGGCTTTGTGGGGACAGCACGCGACGCATTCGTGTGTATGTGTATGTGTGCGAGTGTGAGTTAAGTCTTTGTCAAAACCGAATTTGTAGTGTGCTTTCTTGCGACTGGCCGCCTATTGTCACGCGCTTTTTGTTGCGTTTGAGTGCGCGTACATTTTCCAACTGGACTCCAACTGGATGCTGCCGCAGCGAAATGCCGTGCAGCAACCCTGAGCAGATGCGGTGGCAACCCCTACGCTCTCCCGGCGCATGACCGCCGCTCTCTCGGAGAGCGAGCTTCGCTCACCTGCAAAAGTGAAATTGAAATTTCTATGGAGAGCCCTTGTGTTTGATTTCCTCTCCCTGCTCGCCCCCACCGCTCTCCCGTTCCCCATCTCGTACCGCTGACAGGATTTTTGTTTTGAAGCCACCAGAATCATGGAAATCAGTGGAGAAGCTATCGGCGTGCTTAATACCCTTTAGAACTCCAACCTAAGATTAAAGAGAACCTGAGTTCATAAACTCAATATTTAAATTTATGTTTCTACATATTTTGTACTTTTTTTAACCACATCTTTCAATAGTTTATTGTTTCTAATCTTATAATATTAGAATCAATAATTATGATTACTTATTTTTGTGTTTTTCCTGATCTAAAAATGTTTACAAAATAATAAGAGTTGCTTCACAAATTCTCTTGTCATAGATTCAATTTTAAATGATACACATTCATTTCAGTTGCCAAATATTATTAATTTATGACTTATTACATCATAAATTAATTTTCATTGTTACTTTCTTTGTTGCTTTTTTAAGCTAACCAAAATATTAACAGTTAAATTAACTTAATAAGAATCGATCATACCCTTGAACTCATCAAGTACCCGGTACATAAAAAGGAAAAGCGTATAGTGAAGTGTTGCCAGGCGAACGAAAGCGGGCGAATAACGAAGCAACCCTTAATGCCAATGCCACCCCGCTCCACCCCCTAATTTCACCCACATGCAATCATTTGTTGTTGTTGTTTTCCTTGTTTTCGTTGCTGTTGTTGTTGATGTTGTGTTGTTTATCATGTGTTGGCCAAATAGTTCAATCTGGCTGCGACTCATCATTAGAAGTTTCCCGTTTAAGGGATGGTGGCAGTCTTGTGCTTTAACGTTTGATATACTCCTGCTTTTTGTTTTTTTTTCTTCGTATATCTCGTAATTATTCAGCCTGACATGTGAGAGAATTTATCACGAAAATTCTTCCATTATAATTTCAGTGTTCCGTTTAGGGGATGAGATTTTTATGATAAAAACTACCGATTTTCTCGCCGTACATCACCCTTGAGTTTAGTCCTTTTGGGGATTTACGAGGCTGTGATGCTGATTCGGGTTGCCTACTTTCCGGTTGCCACAGAAACCGAGCGAAACAATCAACAAATGGAGCCGCAAAAAGCTCAGCCGTAAATGGTAATTCGCTTCTTGCCAAGTTTTGCCGGCAAATGAAATCTCATTTTTCCTCGCCGCCTCTTCGGCTTGACTTGGCCTTTGTTCCGGCAATACGACGAAAGTTTTTCCTTTTTTTCTTTTTTTTTGTATTATTTGGGGATACATATAGTCTTGTGGCATAGAAGAGGAAACACACCACCGGTTCGCGGTGACTTGGTCGCAAAAAATGGGGATGCTCCTCGCCGTTGCCCTCCCCTTTTGCATTTTCACGTTTTCCCAATTTCCCAAACACAGCCCTTGCCACCAGCTCAGCTCAATAAATTCGCCGTCACGTTAGTGTAAAGTTTTCCCTTCCGCGACTGAATCGTGTTCATTAGGCGGCGCCACGCCTCGCCGAAAGCCTCCATCGCATAGCCGGCTTCAAAGCCCTGAATAAACGCTGGAAAATTGCAACTTGATAATATACGAAAATGTAATGCCCTGAATAGAGGTTTTTTTCATAAAATATTCGAAATAATTTGATATAAAATTCTTTTAGAAATATATTAATATAAAATATTATTCCAGCATCAATTTAAGGAATGAAAATGTACAAATTCGCATTGAAATCTTGGTGCCCTGAAAAAGAGACAAGTGTAGCTGCAAAAGTGCATGCAAGGCAGTATTTGCTGTGTGCCCCGAATGTTCGTTCAGTTCAATTCTCCGAGCTTCCCTTTTCAACTGTGACCCCCAAAACACACCGAGAAGGATGGGGCAACCCACCGCACAACCCCTGCTAACTGAGTTACTCAACACCATTTCCCCCCATTGTCCCAGTCCGGTCATTGAGTATTTGCTGTCGCATGCAAATTTACTGGCCGCACTTGTGACTTGTCATGTGCCACACAATCACCACCCACAGCCTCGTCCATATTGATCCCATATGTGTGTCTGGGGGGGGAAGTACCCCGACCAGCGCCGGGGGCCTCAACTGGTGGAACATGCCCAGAAGATGGCCACAAGTGTTTGCCAGACTTGGTTGCTGCAAAAGGGGTCGGGCCTGCACACTGCAGGGCCGATCGAATGGCGGCGGTTAAATAATCGCTGTTTATGAAACAATCAATAAATTTAAGCTGTTACTGCCGCCGTTCCTCCGGAGCAAACACTTGGCCAAGAGTCAGAAGAGGGTGTTGCTGGGGAAGGGATGTAATCGAGGCCTGTAATTGTGCCATTAAGGGCTTGTTGGTAGCGTACGCTGTGGCTTCAAGAGGGGAACATTGGAAAATTAAACGAGGGTTGCGGCTCCAATGCCTTAAATATGATTTAATATCGATTTCAGATCAAGAATGGCCAACATAAAATTATTCTGTATTAAATAGATGACAAAAAAACTAAGAATAAATATTATTTTATTCCTTTCTATTATTAAAATATGACACACTTCAATACGCATCTCCAAATGAGATGAAAACCTTGAACTAGACTTTGCAAAAAGGTATATTTGTTATCGCATTACTTTTTATTGGCAAAAGCTTGTGATAAGGCTTAATTGGGATCAGCACCTGGCGCACTCTGATCCCTGGCTATCTGTGGGCTTGGGTGCCTCTAAATACGGCTTCACCTGCTGGCGGAGCTTCAGTTGGCCGCTGAAGATGGCGTGTTCGAAATTAATACTGTGGATTACCTGCGTGGAGCTGCTGCTCTGGGCGGGAGTGGAGGCACAATGGGTGGTTCCTGCTCCCCTTCCAGCATCCAATGCCAACAAGGAGATTCTGGACACTTTGCTAGGCTACATGGACACTCGGCCGGATCCTTGCCAAGATTTCCAGAAGTACGTCGGCGGTAAATACGAGGAGAAACATTCGGCGGACATTTACAGCGAGATCTTGGGTGAGATCGAAGAGAAGGTCCACGACCGTTTCCTATCCATCTTCCAGAGGCTCAACGACAGCGTGCTCATGGACGAAAATGGAGTGGAGGCCAAGGTGCTCCGCTTCTACCAGACTTGTTGCACTGCTACGTCCGAGTCTCGCTCGGAGAAGCACTACCTGGAGCTGGTGCCCCCCGATGAGGGCCTCACCTGGCCGCAGTTTGCCAGCAGCCCTAGCTCCTGGCCCAAGGCCAAGTTCCAGTGGATGACCACGCTCGCCAGACTGCGTCGCTATGGCTTCGATAACCTGCTGGTCAAGGTGAATGTCAAGCTGGACTTCGTCGACAGCAGCAAGTACATGGTGACAATAGATAGGCCCACATTCGACGTCCCTTCGGAAAGACTAAAGGGCGGGGTGGCCACCAAGAAGCTGCTGATCAAGTTGGGCGTGTCCCGTACTCGAGCCATGTCCCTGGCCAGGAATATCCGGAAGTTGGAGTCGGAAGTCAGGCAGCTGGCCGAGGTCGAGGACGAGCCCAATGATGACCTAACACTACGCGAGCTTGAGAGCCAAAATGGATTCCCCTGGAGGCAGTACCTGCAAATCGTCTTCGGTCGCACCTTCCCCTCCACCTTCGAGGTTCAGATCATGAATGTGGACTACTTTGTGGAGCTGAAGAAGGTGCTGAGTCGGTACGATTCCGAGATAGTTGCCACCTACATGATGGCTCGGTTCGCCAAGTTCATGGAATTCACCAGCGAGAGCGATGACGAGAACGACCCCCTTGAGTGCCTCAAGGATGTGCGTGTTCACATGAACCTGGGCACCAATTTCCTGTATGAGAGCAGCTACTTTGACCCGGAGCAACTGACTCGAGTCGAGACCGAGATCCAGAAAATGTTCAATGCGCTGCGAACCCAGCTTCTGGCCAAGATCGAGGCCAATCGCCTTAAGTTGACCCTGCGGCAGCGAACGCTGCTGAAGCACAAGTTGGAGGCCACAAAGCTCAACGTGGGCAACATGCCCAAGAACCAGGATCACCGCAGCTTTGTGACCAACTTCTATAGGGATCTCCAGCTTTCCGTTGGACAGGACTATGCCGCTGCCCAGCTCATGGTCTTGGAGGTGCGCACACGCCGAATCTTGGAGCTGCTGGATAGGCCGGCGGCAAAGGGACCCGCTTACTACTTCCAGGAGGACACCATACCTGAGATCAACTCGGAGCCCACTTTCTTGCCCAGAGAAAACACCATTGTCCTGCCCTACGACATCCTGCAAAAGCCGTTCTACGATCTCGAGAGTCACGATGTGTTCAAAGTGAGCCTTATCGGGTGGGTACTTGCCCAGCAGTTGATGGAGTCCCTGCAGCCACAGGCCCTGATCTACGACGTCGAGGGAAACCCGAGTGACAAGTTTGTGAACTTTGATGAGAACCAGAACTATGTCCAGGCCCTGAGCTGTCTCAAGAGCAATGCCACGGACTACGTAGAACAGCGATCGGCCGATGTTACTGCTTTAAAACTAGCCTACGAGACCTACTTCGGTGTGGGTTCCAAGTACAGCCAGGTGCAGCCCAGCTTCACCCGGATTCCCCTGCAGCAACTGTTCTTCATTAACATGGCCCAAAACCTGATCGGTGATGAGGAGTTTGTAACCTTTGCCAATCAGGAAAGTGACAAGGTACGCCTGCACCACTCGGTGGCCAACCTGGCGGCCTTTGGACAGGCCTTCAACTGCCCGCTGCCAACAGTCCTTAACCCGTACGTCAAGTGTGATGTCTGGTAATCAATGCACAGAGCCTGCTTCAAAATTACTGAAATAAATGATGTTATTCAATATTTTAATGGTTGTTCGTTCATTTAGGAAATATATTTCTGGTTTGCTTTCAGATTGATGAGTTATCTGTGTTTATATTAAATCAAACACAAGTAGTTATCAGTAGTACTGATTTAAAACAAACAAATCTCTTGTACTAGAATTTTTAGCGGTTGGTGACCCCCACGTTATCATCAGGGGTCGCCACAGCAATACTCACATTAATCTGTGAGGTTTAAGTCAGCATTAATTAAGTGAAGTCCACTACAAAACAGCTGGTTCTATGATTTCAAAATTCTTTGGATGGCAATTAGAAGGGGAGAAGTCCAGTCCTATTGTTTGCATACTCAATTTGAGGAATTTGCCATAATTTAATTAATTGGCAGACCGTGTTCGAGGACCACTTGCAGGCTTATAGATGGCGCAAATAATGCAAATCGAATGGGTTCCACTCAAGTGCCTGACGAGGAGAGGAGCCTTGGTTCTGGGATGTTGGAGTGGCCCTGCAATCGATGTGAATGTGAATGGCATTGGGATCAACTGAAGCGGATCAAACACGGTGGCGAACTAATTGTGCAGAAATCGAGTTAAGCTGAGCCAAGCAGTTCTCTTTACTCTTGGGGGCAAACGCAATTGGGGGAAGCCCCACGAACCTCAGATGCCCTCTCCTTAATATTAGCAAGGAAATGCATTGAATTTAACTTTTATTATGACTTTCATAAAAGTTATTGCATACATACAGAAGTTATCACAAAAGATAATATTGAAGTATTTAGTTTAACTTCCTAAATGACGTTCAACGCCTGTTTTCTAGGTTTGCAAAGAAATCTTTCCCCCTTGAAAAGATATTTTCCCTTAAATACCATAGTTGTATCTATGTCTATGGTTATTTGCTACCAGACCTGCTGGAAATGCAGCAATATCCAGGCATTACTAGGATATGCATAGCACCCTCAGCGACCCCTTCTGGACTCTACAGAAGGCTACATGGCACAGTTGAAATAAAACCAGATGCATGCGGCTTGGCAAGGCTTCAAGTGCCTCAACAAGTACGAGTGTTGTGTTTTAAGGGGCCCGTGGGCAATATTTTCCATTTCCATTTAATTACGCGCCCAGTGGGAGGCTGTGCGAGAAGCGGGGAAAGTGGGAGAAAAAAGCTTGAGGGATCCTTGTGTCCTTTGTAGTTGCATTTAATTGTGTTTCGCCAGCGCCATTTCGCAACAATAAATTGTTGCTTGCCCGACGCTCTGACGGGTTGACGGGTTGACTTGGCTCGCTCGCTTGTCAGTTTCCCATTTTCCATTTGCCAGTCGCACTCCTCGTCCGCCTCCGTCTTCCGCCATCCGTCCGGTGGGGTCTGTTCCTGTTCCCAGCCTGCTCCCACTTTCTGGCTGAGTTTGAAGTTGCCTGACCCAAAAACACATTTCATTTCTATGTATCCCTTTACTTTCACTCATCCGCCCAGGCACCCAGCATGAAAAAATAGAAGGAAAAAATTTGTAGAAGGGGCCCGAGCTCGGTGCCACACTTTGGCATGCAGCGCAAGGCTCTTGCCGCTTCAATTGTTTCTTGTGGACCCATTTTATCTCGCTGATGCAGTCCGGGATAGGCAGGATTTCTTTATTTGAGTCAAGCCCCGCCTCGAGTGCTCGCCCAGGCCTATATGTGTGTGTGCATCGTGTGTGAGCCCATTCAGCCTGCAATCAACCCAACGCATCCTGCAATTATCAACATCAGCCGCCACAGTTGCCATCGAGGCTCCTCCGTTAACCCTTTCGTGGCTGTCTGTCACAGATGGCACCCCATGGCAAAATCCCTTCAAGCTTCAAGCTCTTTAAGAAGCCATATAGTACAAAATACTTAAGTTTCTGTCAAGTTTTAAAGTATTTTCATTTGATTTTAATTAATCCTTTGTTTGATTTTAGTATTAACTTATTAATACATTAGTTATTATACAATTACTTATACAAAAAAATGTTTAAATCCAGTCAACAATTTTCTTATAAAGGATTCATGATTTGTGAAGAAGCAAGTGGGTGTGGCCACTTTCTAGACATGATATATGAATGTTATTACCAAATTTGGTATCTCTAGCTCTTCTAGTCTCTGAGATCTGTTGTTTCACAAGGGCGGAGAGACGGACCTGGCTAAATCGACTCGGCTGGTAAAGAAGAGTAAACATATGTATATACTTTATGGGTTAGGAGATGCCTGCGTCTGCCTGTTTCTGTATAATACCCTTGTACGCTTTGGACACCGGGTATAAAATTCACCAGTTTTCCCAAGAACGGAAATCTTCTTTATATAGTCACCACATGGCGGTTAAGCTGACTTACATGAAAGGTAAACACCGGTGTGGCTGCCGTGGGTGAGTCAAGTGGTTACTCCACTTTATGCATCCTTAATTGCTTGCCTAGCGTTTGGGACACGAGCACACGTCCACGTCCTGTTCCCGTGACACTGATTTAACCATGTAAGGGGAAGAGAGATGAGGACAGGGGAGCAGGTGGGATCCTTACCGAAGGCGAAGGCAACTGGCGCTATCTTGTGGCCCACTTTGGCCCACGGCATGCCCAAGTGGCCACGATTTGTCGCCTTGATAAAGTCAACATGATTTGCATATGTTTGTATTTAGCACAACTCTTGATATCGATGACATCCTCCGAAAGGATATGGGAAGAGGTCGATACGCGGTTAAAGAGTGCTTATAAAATTAATTTCCTATTTTCAAGGGATAAAATGTAAGTATATTTATAAAAAAGGCTCAATTAAATTAAAAGAGGACAGACTATAGTATGGATTTTTATAACTTCCCTCCGCTTCGCAAGCTTTCACAATTGATTTCCCAGACAAACCCTTCATTGCCGGAGACACATTACGGCAATCGATGGCCCCCGGGGACCATTTTCATCCGCCGCCAAACTCCGCAGAAGCGTAAAATTTTCTGAAAATCGGTGGCAGCTTAAAGAGCACTTGGGAATATTTGTGCCATAGCGCCCGCCGACACCCGCCGGCCTGTCTATCTGGCGGTGGCCTCCTTGCCAGCCGAAGCACGGTGCCGTATCCGGTGGACATCTGTCAAAGCGGAAAATTCCGCCAACTTGGCTGTAGGCAGGCAGGCGAGTGGAGAGCACGGGGAATGCGAAGGCATCTCGAAAATTGTGCCCAGCGTGAATGGGCGACAGGGAGGGATGCTGACATTCATTTACTTTGCTCTCGCTGGCGGCCTGGCCAACGGGGCGTATGAGGTACGACTGCAAGACGTGGCATTTTTAATGCTTTTGTTTTGCATTCGGCTTAATTAAGAAAACAACTTGATGCATAAATCCCAGAGGGGCGCCCAAAATTGGCCAGGAGGCCTGAAGGAGTTTAAATTGCGCGGAGCGTCGGATTATGCTCAAGTGCAATTATGCACTTTTCTCCCCTTCGTGGGCTTTGATCCTTTTTTGGGATCTTGATTCAAGAGCGTTAATTAAGAATATTTTTTCCTTTTTACAAATTGCAATGCAGCCTAGAGAGAATTATCCTCGTTTCAGGGGACTTACCAAAGGTGACGCCATTCGTCTGCTTCTCCTTGTCTTTGTCCTTATCCTTGTCGCTCTTTTCGCCGCCCAACGGCTCCAGCTCGATGCCATCCGTGGTGGCCACTTTGTAATCGCGCTTCGACATATTGCCACAGCAGAAGCCACAACATAACATTCGTCCAATTTTGTAGGCTTGCGGTTTAAGGGGCGCCGTCTTGGATTCCTTGCCGCGGGGCACTCTCCGGGATTCCTGGGGAAGCTGGGGGGCACTGGGTGCTGGACTGATCCTTGGGGTTAAGGGAGTCGGGGGGCTAATCCACCTGAGTTGTCCCCGAACTCTGTCTATAGAGATATGTTTGTCCCAAAAAGGGTCGTTACAAAAGGTTTATCGTTTCGATTTTTGCTCTACGGAGTGTGTAGAAGACTAGAAAGGTCGGTGAGTATAGTTGATTGTTGTGTTTGCTTTCGATATTGTTCATAAATTGGTCCAGTTTCTGAAGCGAAATAAGAAAATAAACATTATACATATTGCTCCTTAAAGCAAACATAAACATACATAAATCATTTAATATTTCTACAAGTAAAAGTTGAAGTAGAAATAAATCTGCACTGAGAGCTACCAGTATCTATGTCACGCAAGTCTCTGCAAATAACACAAAGGACCTGCCAAGAAGTAATAACAATCTTGCCCTGGGAATCCCCCTCCATCCATCGTGGATGCACAAAATTAATAAGAAATGGAATACCTACATATATATTTGAAATGTTGCCAGGTTTCAGCATTCTTCTGGTTATTGTTAGACTGCAACTTCCTGTGTCGGAGGAGGAGCAGGAGAGCGGAGCCTGCCACTGATGTCGCCACTTGTGGGCGTCGGTTGTCGCTGCCAGAGACATTGTTGCCGGCAAAACAAAAACGAAACTTTAATAAAAGCACTCGGACTCCATTCCTCCTGCACTCCTGCACTCCTGCACGGGCTTTGTGGCCCAGAAGAAGGAGTAGTAGTATGTATAAGAAGAGAAGCAGGGACCTGCAACAATGACAGTGTCGTGGGCTAAAAAGCATTCGATAGCCTTAGGGCCACGAATGCAAATGCACATCAAATGTGTGAGGTGGCTCCCAGAGCTGGGACGGGAACGGTGTCCGTGTCCTATGGGAGCTCAGTCGACAGTAATTGCGAGAGGCACCCGCCAGAGCACAAAGCACAAAGCTCAAAGCAGCCGAAGGAGCCATCTCCTGGTCAGGGACTCTTCATCGGTCTCCGCCTCCCAGAAGGCAAGTATCGAACAGGTGTGCCAGGGCAGTTCAATGCTCGAGCACACTGGCAAAAAAAAAGGTTACCGAAATCTTTAGGATCATGAAAATAATGCTAAATATTTTATCTAGTTGCTGTACCCATAAAAGTAATAGTTTTATAATTGAAAACAAGGTATGTTAGCAACTTTTCAAAAGACTTTTAATGATTAGTGTCTGCCTGTACATGCTTTTCTTCTGTGTAGCTTCCTTGCCAGTAGGATGAGGATTAGGAACCAGCACTAGACCCAGTTAAATCGAGCAGGGAAAACGCGGATGCGAATGCGGATCCGGAGGAGTCGAGCGATGGCCACTCCATTTGATGGGGCGGCACTTGAAACAAAAGTCGAGGCGGGCCAGGGCAATTGTGTTTGCTGTTGGTAAAACACACAGCGTAATAAAGAACTATGGGAAAGGCGAAATGCGAACTGGGAACTGGGAACCGGTAGCTAAGAGCTGGGAGCTGGACGGGCCATAAACCTTTCAGCCATTTGAACCACTTCCAACCCATCACTGCCCACAAAACGCTCCACCATTAGCAATCCACCGCTGCGAGGGGCTGGGGATGGGGCCAACTCAAAAATAAACATGGCGCAACAAAGTAAAGCACAAAGGACGAAAAACAAAAGGCAAAAAAGCCAAAATGAATAGAGCAAACAGAGGAATACATATGTAAACCTACGCTAAGTAATGTGGCGATTTTGTAATACCCTGAATTATGTCGCAGAAAACCTGACAATACCGCGATTACAGAGGGCAAACCAAGGTTTCTCGTGATAGGATAAGTTTTAGCTATAAACAGAATACGATTTTGTTTTGCTTCCGCCAAAGTTATTCCAAAAGTACATTATATGGTCCATTAAGTCGCCCGGAAGTTGAATACGAAAACAGGCTAATATTTACTTGGGATTATTGAATGGACCTTAATTATTTTGTTTCTTTAATGTAGTGGACACATTAAGCCACTGGTTGACCCTACTGGCTAATGTAAAGGTTATCTCGAAAAGGTTATTTGTGTAAGCACTTTTAGGACATTAGATATTAATATAATGACATTTTAAATTACCCTAATTAACACATTATGGATAATGATGTGCGGAAAGGACCTGGTGAATAATTAAAGCACTGGTTCAGAAATAATCAATACAAGGACGTTATAAATAATAAATGACATTATTAGTCCCTTGCATTTATTTAATTATAATATTACTATCCCCCATAGTTGTCATAATTGTATAGTTTAAGGATTTTTCCTAATCACATCCTAGACCTAAGCTTGCTTTTAACTAGTAAGAACTACATTTAAGCGAATTAAAACCCAAACTACATTAAACCTCCTCAAATTAAAGGGTATACCGGAAAGGGGCAAGTTTGCTTGTTGGCTTGGCCATAAAGTGGTCGGGATTAATGGCAAAATGGCGTCAGTTTGTTTTGTGATTTCTTTTTTGCTTGTTGCGCCCGATGCATACAAAGTAGCCAAAAAAAAAAAGGAGCGGCCAGGGACAGGGCACTCGGACATGCCTGGTATATGTATCCTGGCCAAGAGGACAATGCAGCCCAAAATAGCCGGCCATATGTCTGTTTGTGTGCGAGTATTGCGTATGCGACACGTGTGCAAATTGTGCCCCAATGTGTCGTTTGTTACGTTTTACGTTACTTCCGGTCTGTCGCACGGGGCGCTAAATATAAATAAAAATGGCAAATGGCCAAGCGGATTTATGTATGCTGCTTCCTGCACTCACTCCATCGCCATCGCCATCGCCACCAGGAGCCAGAGCCAGCAGCAGCCCTTGGATATGCAGCTGCGTTTGTGCAGCTTTTGTGAAAAGCTTTTGGGAGAATATCTCGACGCATTATTAATTTCGCACGAGCATATGCAAGGCAATTGAAGGTCATTTGGGCGGTTGGGGGGTTGTGCTGTGGTGTGGCGTGGCCAGGCCCTCGACATTCGATTGCTGACTGAAGCAATCAGAGCTGAATCGAGGGCCCTCCGAGTCCCATTTGAAGCAATCCCTGGGCCAAGGCCATTGGCATTGGTTAGAGGAAGGACTGTGGTCAGGTACGCACAGAGAGCAACCTCTTTGCAGGTGTCACGTTCTATTTTTAGCACCAGCACCAGCAGGTTCTGGCTAGTTCTATGCGATCTTCCAGCTCATAAGCAGGACATATCCCGGGGCCAGGGCTTCAATATTTAATGCCCACAATCAGACTGAATAATTGATGGGGAGACACAGGAGACACATGTACAGCCGAAAGGAGTTGGAGCCAGGAGCTGTGTGTTTGCTGCTGGTTTTTGTGTCTGGCGCACGGCAATTAACTTGTTTAAGCCACAAGGTAAACATGACAAACACATTTGTCAGAGTCAGCGTCAGCGTCAGCGTCACTGTCAATGCCAACGGATGGCAACGGTTGGTTGGACGAATGGAATGGGATGAGATGGGTAATGGCTGATGGGGGTATTAACAAATAGCTCCGAGGGCACCAGGATGTGTCTACAATGCAGCAAAGCAAACAACAGGAGTCAGAGCGTGTTTTACCTAGAGCAGTTGCATCCAGCCGGGTGTATCCTTCGGTCTGTTTAGGCGCCAAATAGACAAGCACTTGTATACTATATGTACTAGAAATATGGTATTATTTCCGTTTCCGTTTCACTTGACTTTTCACTTGGCACAACTGGCACACACACACAAGGGGCGGCGAACTCGGATTCGGAAACGGGGGAAAACAAATTGGAAAACAAACGGAGTTCAATAACAATGCGATTCATGCGATTGAAAGGGACTTTTGGGTTTTCTTCGGTGTTCAGAGCAAGCGCGAACAAAATGCGTCCATCAAGCACGAAGGATAAACTCTTTCTGATTGAAAAGTAAGCGACTGTCGAGAAAAGTCCTTTCAGCTGACCAAGAGAGGCAGAAAGCTTTTCCTTCGCAGCTTTTCTCTCTCTATCTCTCTCAAGTGTGAGATTCTCCCGCTGTGTCAGAATTTGTGCAGTGAAATTCCAAGGGAAACTGCTCAAGGATAAGGGAGAGAACAGCGAGAGAATCTCCGGAGAGCGCAGACACAAAGCCGGTGGCAGGAGGCAACTATTCCACACACCCCGCAACACTGGCTGAGCCACCCTAAGCCACCCCCCGCAAACGGGGGAAAAAACTCCACAGCAGCATCCGCTCTCGGCCTGTCAATATAAACAACCATTTGGGATCTGTTTCCAACTCTATGTGAGTGCGCTTTATGCTAGATAAACAAAATATTAGGGGTGTATAATGAATGCTTGAGGGTTTTTGGAAGTTGCGCTCGCCGCTCTACTTGGTGCTCTAGTTGGTATGGTTCCAGTCTTTCAAAACGACTTGCGAATACACTCCATTCAACTATTTGTACACATGTATATATCAAAGGATTTACTTAACTAACAGACTTGAATGAACTCGTTGTGAATAAAGGAATAATAATCTCTTAGTCATACAAATAATAAATATAAATGGCTGGCATTACAAAATAGTCATAACATTTAGGTCTTCATTTGCAGATCAATCATTTCATTGCCCTCCATTTCTTGGTTTTTGGGCGTATCCTCCGGGTCTAGCAGATCGCCATCAAAACTATGAGGGAATATTATAAATAACACTTCTTAGGAATGAATATCTGGCAGTGCTACTCACAACAGCTTAATGAGACGGGCCTCAACGTTCAGCTCCTCGGCACACTTGATGTATAATATCTTGAAGGGATCCTTCCTTTTCATGGCCACCACTAGGGGCTGCTTCCATTTGGCCGCTTGCACTTTTAGCTGGAATTTTCTGGTCTTCTTCGATGGATCTTCTTTGGCACTTATCTTATTGCCCGACTTTGTGGCATGGCCACCTAAAACAGCAAAGCATTAGGAAACACACAACTTTCAATAATGGGTAATAGGTGCACTCACTTAGCGTGTGGAAGCTTTTGAGACCAATGCTGTGAGGGGTGTCGTCGGGTCCTATGAACTTGTAATACATGTCCATGGAAACATTATTCTCGTCCACACCATTGCGCTCGGCCACCTCCTTGAACATGTGCTTGAACTTCTGATGCTGGCGCAGCTTGTAAACCTGAATCTCGCCAAGCCTGGAATGAGAAGGGTTATGGAGCCAACACTTTAAGGAGGCAGTGCGATCAAGCCTTACCAGGAGAGGGCTACCTCTATTGTAGGATTGTCGGCATCAAAGGCACTGGCCTCTTTAACCGCCGGTGGGGCCTGGCCCTCGTCATCGGAGTCAAGGTTAACCTAGGGGACACAAATATTATTTAGATTTTGGAGGGCTCCTGCTACCCTGCTACTTACGAATCCCTCTACGCGTGGAGGCACCGCGGATACTAAATCAATGCTGTCCAACACCTGAGATCTGGCTGCTATTTCAGCCACCACAGAGCGCCTTTCAGCACGTTTAAAGCTCTGCAATATAAAAATAATGTGAGGACTTGAGGACACTGATTGTGAGAATGGGAAGCAACTTACAGCCACAATGCTGTTCAAGGAGGAAACAACAGATGACGATAGTGATTCAACGCTGCCAACTGGAGCAGCCACCGGTGTTGTTTTCTTAGTCCGAGTATTCCGCTTCTTGGGCTGCACCACTGGGACGACTGCCTCCACCGGATCTGGGGGTTTCTCCTGCTTGCCCAGCGAGGAGCGAGTGCGTCTGGCCACAGGCGCGCTGTCTTCCGGATTCAACGGAGGGACATCGGACTTGGCCTGCTTCTGATCCATTTCCAGGATCAACTGCGAGACGGGGGATAGGGCTCGCACAGGCTCCTGGGTCTCCGGAGGCAGCATTTCATCCTTTTGGATCTCTTCCTTCCCTTTACCTTTCTGTACTCTCAGTTGGGGCTCCGACACCACCTTGGTTTTGCCAGCCCTGCTCGTTTTCTTGGTGCTGGTTCCTAGGAAGTCGTAGTCCATCTCCTTGGAGAAGGAGTCGTTGCCAGGATTATCGTAGGAAACGGTGGGCAAAGCTGCAACGAAAGTAAATATAAATCGCTGAACATTTTTTTTTTGTAAAACTCACCATTCCTAGGAGCCCGCCTGCAGGCGGCACTAAATATATCACAGTCATCGTCGGACATATTATTGGGAGCCGAAGTTTACTTATTTATCGTGAAAACTTAACAAATAGAAATTAACGCGCCAAGTGGCAACCAAAAAGATGCCCTGCAAAATCAGCTGGTGTTTATTTATTTTGACACGATAACGATAACGATAACCAGTGTTCCCAGATCAGAAGGGAAAAAGAATTCGGTACACCGAAGTTTGTATACCCTTGAATTTTTAAATTGAATATTATATTGCAGAATTTCAGTACGTCTCCCGTCAGGACAGACGGACAGACGGACAGGGCTACATCGACTCTGCTGCTGATGTTGATCAAGAATATATATACTTTATAGGGTCGAAGATGTCTCCTTCAATGCGTTGCAAACTTCTGACTAAAATTGTAATACCCTGCAATGGTATAATAAAGTATTAATTGTGAAATCTAAAAAAAAAATGATCTAACTGTAGAGTAGATAAACAAAAAAAATGTTAATTATTTTTCCCTCTGCGTTTTTTCATGTCAAAGTTGTTAAAACGTCATAATAATAAATTAAATTAAATTAAAATTAATTGAAATTTTTACTTTTTGAGATTTTTTAGGGGGAAAGCAAAATTTTTATCTGGCAGCAACCCTGGCGGCAACCCTGGCTGACAGCTGTTTGACTAGTGTTGTCAGCCGCCACGCAGTTAAAAGTAATTCTCATTTCACCTTCCGTCGCTGCCAAAAAGAAAATGTTAATTATTTGTTACAGACCGTTGTAACTTGTTAAAAACTTAGTAGCCACGCGATTGGAGGCTTCTCCGACGTGAACGTGTGCGTGCCTGGGCGCCGCCGTGCGTGTGTGAGCGTGCAAGTGCATGTGTATGTGTATGGCTACCTGGTGCAAAGTAAACTAAAGAAAAAAAAAAGTAAGAAAGGTCGACGGAGCTGTCTCAGCTGCCTGCGTGCCATTTTTCTTTCTTCATCGCGGTTGGAGAGCAAGTGACTGTTGGTCGCAGGGCGAAGCCATGAACTCCACTAGCAATCTGGCGGACGTGGTGCGGCACTACCAGCGCAGCATTGAGAAGCACAGCGACAACGAAAAGCGGGTGAGATGCGACGCCTGCTTCTTCCTGCCTCCGCTCTTACATTCCCTCATCCTTTCCACGTCTCCCCTATCTTCTACTCTCTCTCTCTTGTTCCTGTTTCCTGTTCTATTTATCCTGTTAGTCCATTTCCCCCAATGCCGTCTCTCTCTCCCTCTCTCTTAAGTGGTATTTAAATATTTTAAACAACTTAAATAAGCTATTAAGAAACGAATTTCAAGGTCGGAGCCCGTAGACAAAAACCGCCCTTAAGTCGAGCCAGACAAAAAATGTGGGGAAAGTGAGGTGTATATTTTTTGTAATCTTAAATAACAACGGAAAGAGCTCTGGGAGCTTAAGGAACCATTAAGTGTCCATCCCTGTCTTAAATTAATTTTAACAAGCACATTTCAGCGTGAAAAACACATGTTTAAGAAGAAATTATCTTTAAACTCACCTATAAACATATTACTTATGTTTTTGTTACATATATTTCATAAAATACATTATAATTTGATCAAATTATGAAATAGTTGCGGTGTAATCAAAGCTAAAATCTAAGCAACATTAAAAAAAAACAACAGCAAATCTTTAACGGTTAACTCATGGGAATTTTAATAGAATTTTTGTGGTTAGTAAGCATTTAAATTAAATTTTCTAATAACAAATTAATTTAAACGAATTCTTTCATAAAAGAAGTGGGTTTCTTGCAAAATATTGCGAAATTAATACTTGGCAAAATAAAGTAAAGTAGTGTCAGCAAGGCCACTCTTGAGACATAGTTCGCTTTCCATTATTGACCTTACCATCTCACGTTCTGTTTTCTCATTTGGCCACCTCCACAGCTGGTGCACTGCATGAACAAGCTGTTCAACCTGCCCATCAAATTCGAGCACCTGCAGGAGACCGGCATTGGCAAGACCGTGAATGCCCTGCGCAAGTTCAACGGGGAAGTGGGCCAGTCGGCCAAAACGCTCATCACGAAATGGAAAGCCATGGTGACCGCCGAAGAGGGCTCCGCCACAGAGGTCCCGCTGGCGGCCAGCAGTCAGGAGGAGGACTCTGGAAAGTCAAACGGTCGAAGGTCCAGCGACGAGGATCTCGACCAGGAGAACAAGGGCAGTAACTCGTCCAGTGGCGAGGAGCGGCCGGCTAGCGAGCATAGATCGAGGCACGAAGACCGAAGTGACAAGAGCTCCAAGCAGGAGCGGAGCGAGAGCAGTAAAAGTCACTCCAAGAGCTCTTCGGATTCGAGTAGAAAACACAAGAGCAGTCGCCACGACAAATCCAAGGAGAGGGACAAAGACAAGGAGGGCCACAAGGAAAAGAAGTCGAATGGCGAGCACAAGTCCAGGGATTCCAGTCAGTCATACAGTAACAAGAGCAGCAAATCCGATGGATCGAAAGGCGAACACAGCAAATCCAAGCATGAAAAGGTGAGTACTCTTAAAACAATTTGGATGCTGTTATCCAAGGTCCCCTGACGTCCACTAACAGGAAAAGCCACACAAGGACAAGTCAAGCAAACACCACAAGTCGTCTTCAAAGTCATCTAAGCGGTCACACAGCCCACAACGTACTGATGAGGAGTCGAGCAAGGCAAAGATACCAAAAACAAAAGCGAAATCCGAGGAGGACTCCCCCGATGGCTTTGACTCCAGCATGGGGGCCAACTTTGACGACGTTCTCGGCATGCTTAACATGCCCATGAGCAGCAAGAAAAGCACCAGCGGCAAGAGCAAGTCTGCCACTAAGATGGCAACCTCATCCTCATCCTCATCCTTGTCAACTCCAGTCGCTCCACCCGCACCTTCGCGAGATGCCTTCTTAAGCAGTCGACCAACCTCCACAAAAGTAATGAAAACAAGAAACCTTTACTCTTGTAATCCAATTAAATGATGCAAACTCCTTTAGAAACCCGAGTTACTAGCTCCGTCAGCCAAGCTGGAACCCTTGGATCCGAGCATTGCCTTGGAGCTGCCCACCATTTCCAACAACTACAAGCCGTTGCCCTTGAATCAGACTGTAATGGATGTGGTTTTCAACCAGGGTGGCACCCAAAGGTCTCAGCCTTCCCGATTCAATGAGTCGGAAGCATTGGCTCAGGGCATTTCTTCAAAAACCATGCGGTATGTTAACTATCTTGTTCATTCTTCATTCCTAATAATAACTCTGCTATTCAAAAACTGAATTTTTTTAGCACCAAGATCTACTCGGGCGTAAGAACTGGCCAACTCCTGCAGGTTCCCTCGCTATTCGATCTGTGCACGCGCATTCTCCAAAAGAACCTTGATGGTAAGAGCTTGCTAATAGCTAACAACTGCTAAACTGAGTCATACTTTTAAACAGAACCTCAAACCTTACTATCCAGAAACAAGAAACAGAGACATTTCATGTCTGTTCTGTCTATTCTTCATTATTATTAAACTACTTTATTAAGCGAACTTTTACTTCTCTTGTTTGCAGCCCTTGAATACACCGGTGGCGTGCCCTTTGAGATTCTTCGTACCGTTCTAGAACGCGCCACGCCCCATCAGCTGCTGAACATCGAGGAGTACAACCCATATCTGATGGACGACAGTGACATCCTGTGGCAGCAGCATGTCCAGCGCCACTGCCGCAGTGAACGCCGCGAGGAGATGGAAACGTGGCGCGAAATGTTCCTGGTAAAGTTTCTCTTGGCTTTTCCCCTAGCTAAGTTTTCCCTCTAAGTGAAAACATAATGTTTATTATCGTTGCAGCGCTGCCAGGAGGAGAAAGATCGCAAGCTCAATAGCCTGGCCGTGAGTATAAAGGCGTCACAGAAGATCAGCGAGGCACCCGTGCGCAAAACCCAGCTGGCCTTTGTGGACTCCATGGTTAAGCCGCCGCGCAGTGTGATGCGCAAGCAGGAGCAATATGGCACCAAATCCAAACTCATTGCCACTCCAGCCGCCCGAGTAGCTGCCTTGTCCAGCGTAACGCCCAATGCCGCCAAGGTGGGCGATGCCCGTTTGCGTGTCTTGGCCGCCACCCGCGACACGGCCCAAGTGGGTGAGTTGATTAAATGTTCTCAATGAGAAGTCGACTATAAAAAGAGGCTACCATTAAGTTAATATCCTAAAATTAGCTTAAGGTATTCAGTGGCATATTTTACAAATGAATTCTCTTCAAATTCACAGCTGCCGCGCCGCGGAACAAGAAGGCACCGCTAATGGCCAAGACCTTGCAACTTATGCGCGGACGACACAAGCGATAGACGATGGATAGAAGGCCAGAAGCCAGCAGGCGAAGTGGCGGGGCGAGCATGCTGAGATGCGTTTAATCGTTATAGTTACAATCTTTATACTCAATTTGTTCATAGACAACAAAGGAGACTTTGGGGTTCAGTACAGCGAGATTGTATTAGACTTTGTCTTACCCAGTGCGCCGAGGAATACGTATCCGACTGTCTCTAAAGCAATCCGCGCATGCTATTTATTATTTATTCATGTCTCTGTCTCACATTAACTTTACATATTTACAAAAATTAAGTTTACTCCGAGCCGGATTGTAAGTTGATAAAGATTACATTTTTGGTAGCATCCTGCGCCACTCTTTAACGGAATCAGATTATTTTCAGGTTAATACTAGTGCGATCTTGTATCTGTATCTGCAACTGGGGAAACAGCCGCGAGCTGTTCCTGCACCTTTACTTTTAAACTTATGTTCAATGTTCATTTGTGCTAGAGGGCTGTGCGAGTGTCCAAAATCCAATGTAGTGTATATATAAATGCGAGTAATTAACGCAGACTCCTACGTACATATATACCTAAATTTATATATCAAACTTCCTAAATTAAATTATTAAAACTACAGTTTGTATTGCCTTTAGATGCATCGCCCAACTAGTCGGACCGAAGTTGTTCTGCAAGTAAGAATAAATATTAAATACTATTTAGTCTGGAGATTTTTTTCGAATGAAGGGAAATATTACCCTTGAATGAGGTATTTTTGATTTAGCAACGCAACGAAACTGGCATTTCCTAACTTAGGAAATAAAAATATTCCTTATCAGCAAGAGACCAGTTGATCAAACTATCCGACTGCCTGTCCTTTCATCCGCTATCAACATGGAACCACATATAACAACCAGAAAATATCATATTCATATATAAAATACATTTTTCTGGCATTTACTTGTGCAATGATGTATAATTATATATTAAATGGGAGCTGCGGAGCTGCTAACTAAGCGATCTTGGAGCTATCGTAACCAAAAGTTGTTTTTTTTTTTATAGAAAACTGATTATAACTTAAAACAAGATCGTTCTGTGGTTTCATCTGTATCTTATATCATCCCAGCGAACGACAGCCCAACTGTATTATCAGGGATATTCGCCTGCAAGTGTTTCTTCATATATCTCATATTATTTTACTCAAATGCAAATGAAATTCTTAAAAAAGCTTCATCTTGATGCGGCGGCAAGTAAGCGAAGCATGTAAAGGCATTACACTGTAATCAAAGTCATTTATTCCACTAGTAAGCTAACGGAAACAAAAAAAAATAAAAATAAACACGGAGCAGACTCCTCTGTTAATTGTTAAAAAGCGGGCAAATATTATATATATGTAAAGGTAAAGACAAGCAAACGAGTTGTTTCACACAATAGTAACAGTAATATTATACAGACTTATTACAAATAAATTATTATTTTGAAACATAAACCATCAGAGAGTGGAAATTCATTCGGTCTGCAGTGTGTTTCATCTAGTTGATTCGATTCAGGTGCCAATGCAATACAACGTTTTGCTGGGCGCGTAAAAAACGTCGACCAGACGCTGGCAGGAACTATTGAGAGTTAGCACACGATTCGTTGTAGCTGATGAGTATGAATTCGATGCGGACGAGGAGCTTCCAGGGCCACTGCTGTCTCTGTGGGATCAAATATTAAAGATGGATTAATAAAAGTACTCAACTCTTGGGCATAAGAGCTAACGTACCCCATGGGCGACAGCTTTTTAATGTCCCACAATCGCAGACTGCCATCGGTGCAGGCTGTTGCCAGATGCTGATTGTGCAAACTCCAGGAGAGGGAACTGATGCTCGCCGCATGATCCTTGAGCTCAGCCAGCTGCGCTCCGGCCGCAAGATCAAAAATGCGAACCTTTGTCTCCTCACCGGCGGCGGCCAACATCTTTCCGTCCGGACTAAAGGCCAACTGGGTAACGGCCTGGCGACAGTCGGCAAAGACACGCATAAGCTTCCCGCTGGTTGCGCACCAAAGACGCACCGAGTGATCCGCCGAGCCGGTGGCTATATAGTTGCCATTTGGATGGAAGGCAACGCACTGCGGAAGAGATTTGATATATCAAAGTTGCCTCTTACAAGTTCGTTACCCACCTCAACGTCCTGCGTGTGACCGGCGTAGATGATGAGGGCATGCTCCTTCTCCAGCGACCAGAGGCGAGCAGTCAGATCCTTTGAGCCCGTGACGACGTACTGACCAACTGGACTCTCGTCCAAACACCAGATCGGGTAGTTGTGACTTCTGTATATGGCGGCGCAGTGCAAATTATGCGCCCGCCAGCACCGCATGGTGGCGTCCTTGGACACACTATACATGAGGGGATAATGGGCTGAGAAGCGCACGTCAGTGACGCCTCTTGTGTGACCCCGAAGCTGCAAGCCGCCGAATTCGTTGCTGTGGAAGAAATTAATATAGTTAAGAGGCTTCAACGGGAATTCGGTGGATAAACCTACTAGGAATTGTCAGTGTATTTGCTGTGCCTTGCCCTGTTGCGTTCCCTTCGCTCTTCCTCAGAACACCGGACATCATCCCCCTCACTGCCGTCCTCATCCTCCGCATTTTGCTCCATTTCCTCCTTCTGGTCTACGCAGTTGTTCAGCTCCCAGGGACACTGCGATTGCGGATAGCGTCTGTAGAAGCTCTTGCCGCGGCAACTGTGCTGGCTGAGCTCCCACAGCTGCACGGCGGAGTTGTCGAAGCCGGCGAGCAGGTGGCACTCGCTAGAGTCCAGGTGGGCGGAGGTGAGGCCCCGGGAGCGGTCGCTGATCCTGAGAATGCGCGGCAGCTCTACTTGGGCCTTGAGTATCTGGTCGGTGGCTGACTTGAGGCTGGCCAGGCAGGCATCTACATTGAGCTGGGTCTGGCATGCTTCCGCGGATTCCTCCGTTTCGATCTCCCGCTTAATGTCCGTCTCTAGCTTGATGTTCGGCTCCTCCGCGGGTCGTTTCTTCGTAGACTTATCGACCAAAGACTTTCCCGGCTTGTGATCTCCGCGAGGAGGAAAGGATACTGTTGGCTTGGCTGCCACCTCCTCCTCAGCCTCCTCACCGTCAAGGTCGTCCGTCAAGCCTAGCAGATGATCCTCACTAAAAGCGCGTTGCTCGTTCTCCACGATATGTATTTGCAGCCAGGTGTACAGTAGGTTCATGATCAGGACATGGCCTCGCCTCTGCAGATAGGCACACATCCTCTCCACCACCTGGGCCGAGGTGTGCAGCTCATACTTGGAGGAGCGAAAGTGGGCCACCGTGTCGTCCGACTCGGCTGCTTCCAGCCGCGTGCAACCACTTAGGATCTGCACGAGGCGCATGAAGTAGTCCAGTTCGGTGTCCCCAGTGTCCTGGGCTTCCCTAGCAAACCGTATGTGGAAGGTGGACTCGGAGGCAGAGGTGGAACAACCGTTGATTTTTGTGGGCGGCGGAGCGTCGTAGAGATCCACGGGCGCCACCAAATGGGCGTACTTGCGCAACAGTTCCACAGCGCCTCTGGGCTCGCGCGCCTTCAGCAGGTCCAGATAGAAGTGGCACAGCATTGGTCCGTAGAACCGCTTCATCTCCAGTCTCAGCGGCTCGGCCTGAGCCTCCACGAACTGCGAGAAGCGTCCGAACTGCTGGTCTACCGTGTGCTGATTGTTCGTGATCACCTGTACATTCGAGTAGGTGAAGCTGTTCCCTCCGTGCAGGTCCGTGTCTAGCATTTTGTTTACCGCAAACTGCTGCTTGTTCTGCAGTAGCAGAAAGTCCGAGCGGCGGAAGCGTTCGTTGCCCTGCAGGAACACCACCATGAAGATCGTTAGTTTGCTGAATAAGAGGGTGTGGAGTTTAGATCCATCACTTACCACGTAATTTTTCTGCTTCAGCAGAAGGCCGACGGCGCAGCGCAGCAAATCGTTTTTCGAGGAGGTTTTCTTGTTGCCCGCACTCGACTTGTTGTTATTGTTGCTGTTGCTGTTGCTGTAAACGGGCGACGCTGCATGGGCATGGGCGTGGCTGCTGCTGCTGGCGCTGGGCAAGCTCATGGTTGTGTGTTATCCTCGCCAAATCCGTCTCCGTATCCTGATCCCTTCCTGCCGTGCGTCCGATAGCTGCAGCGTCCTATAACAGTGCTGTCAGCGGTGAACTATCGGCTATCGGTGCGCAGCGGCAGCAACAGCTGTTCGACAGCATTTGTTGTCGTTAGTGTTGGGGAAATGGCTATATTTCAAGACAAATAAGAGCCAAATAAAAAATATTAATTAATTAGTTAGGAATTTATTTAATTTTAATAGTTAATGTTGTTTATGTGTCCAATTACGAAGCGTAGATAAGTTAAGTATTAAGTTCATATACATATGTACAACTTTACTTTCACTAATATATTTACCTATTTTTAGTTAGCTATTTTCTAGCCTTTGACATTGTGAAAGGTGTAGCTAACCCGACATCACTGGCTCACCTCAGCTGATTGTTGTTGTTTCCCCGCCCGCGTACGACAATTTCTCCGTTTTTGCTGTTGTGTTTCAGTTGGAGTTTTGGCCTGCTTTAAAACGGTACCTGGCCTTCAACAACCAAGCAATTATGACCAGCACAACAAAGTTTGTTAACGAATTCTGTGATATCATCGATTCCTATGGAGGCCGCGATAAGGTAACATATAAACACACCCCATCAACACCCCCAGAGAAAACCAATTTCCCATCCAAACGGCACACCTGTTTGTTTACCATTTTCCATGAGTGTTTTCCCAAAAAAGCGCAATTTTAAAAATGCATCGTGGCATATTGACGGGTTTGTTTTCGGACTGGTCCATCGGGGGGCTCGGTTTGCCTCAAACCCAACCAACAGGTTTTCGCGGTGGAGCTGCTGCTGCTGGCATTGGACCGGGGTCTTGGACGAGGAAGTAGCGGCGGATTGGACCTTGCCTCACTTCTTTGAGAGCATTCGCAATAAGTTTCTTGGCTTCTGGCTTATCAGTCGCTATTCGGCGGCGTTGGCGTCGAGATAATGTTGAATACTATAGCCGGCAAACCATTAACCCGCTGCCAGATAAAGCGGATAATACGCTACGAGAGAAAGGTTTGTTTAGCCCACTAACCCAGGCGCAAAACACGCGATCCAACAAGGAACACCAACACTCAAAAACAAGGGTTACTTTACCCTTTCAAAGAGTTGTACAAGTCTTGTGGAATATTTGTAACGTCTATAAAGTGGAATCTTTTTAATTGAACTTTTAAATTACAATATTTCATTGGCACAATAGAAAGATACATTTGCTACTGTGTTAAATAACTATAACTACAACTCCCAAGAACTCAAAACAACCTAAAACAATAAATAACATTCAAATGTTGATAGTTTTCAAAATTTACCCTTTTAATAACCCCTGAAAGTGTACACAAACCTTCGTTTCAAATGTACCCCTTGCTTTCGTATTGAACTT
Source organism: Drosophila orosa (assembly GCA_018904745.1). Taxonomy (NCBI): domain Eukaryota; kingdom Metazoa; phylum Arthropoda; class Insecta; order Diptera; family Drosophilidae; genus Drosophila; species Drosophila orosa. Next base: position 26,152 of record JAEIIH010025464.1, read on the forward strand.
CTACATAATTCATTGATGGCTGGACAAATAAACTGTAGTATTCAAGGGTAAACAATGGCTCAGCCCATTACCCCCATCCTGTCGACAGGAGGAGCTGCAGGTGCACTCCACTGGCAGTCGGCAAACGAGATGCTCGTGGCTTTCGTTGTTTTCTTTTTATCGCTGATTGCGTTTTATCTGTTTGTGACATCCAAGCAATTCCACAAATTGCAGGGCTAAAACGGGCCATCGAGGTCAAGTGAAGGTAAACAGAGATGTTGAAATAAAATACGATACAAATATGGCTTGAGATAAACTTGGTATATATGATATTAAGCACCGAATATCTCTAATTTGCGCAGGTGATGAAGGCGCTGTGCTACAGCGCCAAACTGGTGGCCGGCTACCATGCCAAGCGGAATCCTGATCTGGCCAAGCGATACGCCACCGCCAGCTCAAGAATTTCGGGAGCGAGGGCCACCCTGCGTCTAATCGACGACATACCCATGATTCAGTACGCCCTGGAGTACGGGCTGGGAGAGAATGAACCCGATCGGATCATGGCCATGCTCGGCGTGACCGCCAACATTGTGGATCTGCTGTACTATCCCATCGAGAAGGTATGCTGGCTGGCCGAGCACAAGATTGTGGATGTAAAGCATGCGGACAGCTGGGACAATGTCAACTCCATATTCTGGGTACTGTCAGTATATCTGAACCTCATGAGGTTAGTACGAAAGGAAATCGAAGATGAATCCTTTGATAGTTGTAAAATATTTAAATCATTCCAGAACAATGCGGAATTTTTCACTAAATCAGGACAAACTCAACCGCACTGCCAATATAAACGAGTGAGTACCAACGACAACGTGTCCAAGAGCACATCGTAACCCATGTTAATCCACAGCTTGGATACCAAATCCTTGGCAAAGCACCGGCTGGAAATGGTGTCCATCGCTCGCATATCCCTCGACTTCGTACACGCCGTCAGCACGCTGCCCAGGGGCTACCTTTGGGGCGGCAAGCTGTCCACATTCCAGGTGGGGGCGATCGGTACCCTGTCGGCTGGCCTCGGCATCTACCAGATCTTTGCCAAGAGAAGACTGAACAAGTAGTCGAGTCATGGCGTCATCAGTGTCGTTCGTTTTTTTGCAATCTGTGTACTCGTAATTGTTGATCAGAGTTTTAAGCTAGTCGGTAAAAATGTTTTGATGTTTGTGTGGGAATGATGTAGTTTTTTGTACGGCACTCGCAGCAAGTGTTTAGCCAGTAAGATTTGTATCCTTTAAAGAAGCACAAAATACACGCGAATTGCGAAAGAAAAGAACAAGGTTGGGGAATGTTTGGTCTGTGTGTCCTTTATTATCTGTTACTTCTTTTATTGTATTCTGTTAGATTCCGATACATGTGGTTCAGTATATGCTTTGTATTTGCCTGCAGAATGTTTAACCTAATTTACAGGCTCCTCCCATATATTGTCAGCCCCCTGGTGAGGGTTCATTACACGAGTTTCTATTATTATCTCTCCCCTCGGTTCATACGATTTGTCGGTTTAGCAGTCATTGTGTACAATGCATCGTCTTTAGGCATTTTTAAAATACTCATATGTCTGATATTATACTTGTTATGCATGATTCCAGGCTAAATAATTGGATTTATAGATTACACGAGGGACCTGTTCTGGAGCCTGAACAGTGGTAATGGTTAAAAATAACATTCGTTAGTAAATATATACTATATTTTTTTTTGCTTTTTACACAATTTCTTTGTCTGTGTCAGCCGCAAGCGGGTAAATATTAACAATTACTAGTTATTCGCCTTGCCTGACTGCGACTGCCGCTTCCTTTGGTAAGCTCTTTAGATGTACGAAGTATGAATGAAGTTGTTATCGTTTTATTGTATAGCCCTATTATATCTGCTGTCCATTAGGTGCGGCGTTTATTAAAATTCTCGTTATTTTGATATAGAGATATATAGTTCTGGGATTTGTTAATTTTCGATAATATACCTAGCTACAGGAGTTGTAATCTGCTTTTATTATTATTACAATGAATATTTCCTCTTCCGTTTCCGCATATTCGATTGAAGATCGTCGCTCGATTTACAAAAAAAAAAGCTTCAAAAAGTTCACAAAAAATTTCCACGCACTCAAAATATGTTCAACATTGTTCCATTTGCTTTTGTAGTTGTTCTGTGTTACGAGTGTATCTGTCTCAGTTTTTCTTTCTGTTATAACCATAATGCAATTTGAACTCTTGCTCATAACAATATATAATAATTATTAGTACATAAATAGGTATATATATCTTTATTTGTATGAATTTATATTGCGTGTACGCCGTCGTGTTCGAAATTAGAAGAGGCCTTCCAAGTATTTAGCCCTACTCTTCTTTACTACAAGAAACGTTGTTCTTAAGATCCTTCAGTTCGTTCTCTTAATTCGCATTCTTGAAGGAGGCTTTCACGGAGGCCTCTACGAACTAGGAACAACATTGTACTAAGTATTTATGTACGTACTAATGTATGCCTTGTATTTTATAAATATTTATGTATTTGTATATATATTTTTACTTATCGGAAGCTATTTAAAATGGCACTGCAGTAATTTTTTGTTTATATTCCTATATAAGGTGGGAAAATCAATTAGTTGGGCCGCCATCTCCGGTCAAGGGTACGGCGCCCGCTACTAAATATTCTTCTAAATATCCTTCAGCTCCTTGGCTATAATAATGGTATACGAATTTCGGGCGGGGCAGCGTTCAACTCAATCGCCATTGGTGATGCCCCGCAAGTAATTATTAAAATATATATATGCATGTATGTATATAGTATATATGGTATTTGATTATTGCATTAAAAGCTTAGTATTCCTTTCTGAATTATCGTTATTATATATTCCTTGGTGTATATATATATATATATATATATATGTTGTATAATAGTCTTTTTAAAAACCGTTCTTATTGCATTCTCTTATCCCTTATCGCTACGCTTAGGCCTAAGTGGTAACACATTTGCCGAGCAAATATTGTTGGTTTAAAATTCAATTTGCAAAGTTCTTGCTAATGTTCCCCCAAAATGTGTCTCACATGTTCACTTGTGTGTCTTTGAATACAGTTGACAGTACAATCAGTAATACGATAGTAAAAATATCTGTTATAGGGTTTCGAATACGAGTATTTAGTATGCAGTTAGTTTAGAGTACAGTACAGTATAGAGAGGTTAGTTAATGAGTGTGTTTTGGAGTTATCGGCATAGGTAGAGAGATATTCCTATTCCTATTCCGTCCACGGGGCAGGGCTCCCCTCCTTTTTGTATGCGTTTAAAAATAATTTACTCTGTATAGTGTGTAGACTGGGCTTAAAAAGTAGAGACGTAAGATAATCAGATGACAAATGTGTGTTGTCAGTAAAATATGTGTGTTTATTTTAAATATATATATGTACTTTGGATTGTTAATTATCTTGAATTGTTGCCTAATAATTACGCCTTGCATATTTGTTCTTAATATTTTCTGCTTTACTTTGCTAAAAATTTAATATTATCGGTTTTTGCGTGGGAAGCGTTCGATTTTGGTTCCTTTACATTTCGTTTAAACATTATATTTTTTGATACATTTGTTTGTTAATCTCTTCTCCTAGACTCGCATTTTCTTTAGGTTAAGTTCGATTGAAAATAAAAACTTCATGTTAATTAAGTTGAAAAGCCGTGTGGAAAAGTTTAAAACTGTTTGCTTCACATAGTACATGTATGTATGTGTAAGTGTTAATTTAAAATTCACGTTCTGTTTGTTCTTAAGCTTGTAAAAGCGTTAAAAACGTTAAAGTAAAACTGTGTAATATACGATCGAGATTGAGTCGCCAATTGCTTCTTGCCGAAATATATGTATAGCCTTAAAAAGTTCCATTTAAAAGTCACCCCGCTTGGCCTTCTCCTTTCATTTGTTATTCTTTTGGTTAGTAAAAATATGGTAAATTTTAGAGTTATTTAAAATTGTTTACGAATGTTTGCAAGTGTGTGAGTTTGTGTGTATATTTGTGTGCTAGTGTAGGTATATTAGTGTAATTATTTATCCGAAATGTGAGCTTGATGTTCTGCGAGCTAAAAACACGTTAATGTATCCAATAGATGTGAAACATTTATCTGATTTTTGTTTTCAATAAAAGAATGGTTCTGCCGTCGACTCGGCCACCTAATTAGTTCGTTATAAAGGCTAAAAAATAAATTCAAAAAAGATACGCACCTCAGCATTCATGAGGGGAAGTGAAATAAGGTCATTTGCTGTTGCAGTTTTGGAGCATTAATGTTTTCCTATCCAAGGTAAGTCTTACGATTACTAATAATTTAGCTAAAGCACCATTTTATCCGTATATATTTACAATTTGTCTAGCTTAGGTTAAGGTATTCTCCCTCCTCCATCTATCCACGACTTAACTGGAATAAACATTGGCTTTAAAATATATATGTTGTCTTCGTAGTATTCCCCTTATTTTGAGGGAAAACTATTCGCCGCTCGAGGGTAATATAGGGCCACATTCCTTATTCTCTGCACCCCTGATATCTTTCTATGATTTAGTACCAATGCCACGCTGACATACTGACATAGGCATACTTTACAATACGTGTCGATTGCATTAAAAGTAGTCAATAAGCTTTTTGATTTGTGGTTGGCATTAAAGCGATTTAAGTGGGGATTTCTTTTGGGGTTCGATTCTCCCCTCTCCTAATCAAAGGCATTACTTATGTGTGTTCGCGTGTATAGATAGGTAACGTACATATATGTATATGGTAAATGGTTAGTAACAATGCGCACTGCACTTGTGGGCCTGGGCTTGTGTTTATTGCTAATCATACACCGACCAGGCCAGCGCAAACTGGTCCTGGCTAAAGGAAACTAAGCTAGGTATAGGCGCTACAACAGAAACCGTTACACTAAGAGGCATCCTTGATTTGCCTTGACCCGCAATCCCTCGAGTACTTTAAAAATTGCTTATCCTCGCCGCAAATCTGTACGAGTATATTAAAAAGTAAACAAATTCAACTATTCTGCTCCCCTGCTCCTAGCCATCGTTCGTTCCCCGTTCGTTATTGTTATAATTACATGGTTTCTCATATTTGTTTCTTTTGAAGACTACCTTAAAATCCCTGTAGGTTCATCGTAATGCGTGTGTAAATGTGTGATGTACGAGATAATGCTAAAAACAATTAATGCCTAGTAGAAGGGCCATATGCGTTAAAATGGCACATAACACCCACCCGACGACGGCGTCTCGTCTCTCGTTGAGTCTGAACGAACTACTCGATTACATTGGTTGCTTTCCGTCTTTCTTTCTGAGTATTCAGTTGTTTTGGTTTGGTTTGGTAAAGTAATTTGATTGTTTTTATGCTTAAATTCGTTTGAATTTAAATGTTGATATTAGACTAGTTCTAGGTTCTTAACTTGGTTAGCTTAAGAGTAACAATCAGCATGGGAAGCGCAAGGTTAGTGTTAGGTGTTAAGCTTGTATTAAGAGTTGGCCAAAATGAAACCAAAGGCGAAGTGAAAAGCGATTTGTTATATATATTTGTGGTGTTGTTTTGAGAATACGTGTTTGTGTTTGGTTTTATGAATGAATTTAGAGAGTTCGCGTTCGTTCGGTTTTGGTTTAAGTAGTAGAGTTCTTTAAGGTTATTTTCACTATGCGTGTTAGGTGTACAAAATGAGTAACTTTGAAATAAAGTTAAGGCCTTGCGTAAAGTTCAATATGTAATACTATGTGGCTACATACATGTGTGAGTATTTTAAATATATAGTCTAATATATAGGCGCTTGAGATCCGTTCTCAAAATACATGGAAAAGAGTGTTTGGACATAAATGATAAGCCTAGTGACGAGCGGAGCTCTAAAACTGGTGTGGGAACAGCCAAAAAAGCCAAATAATGATAAAGCCTTAAAACAAAGTTCAACAATTAATCAATCAATCTGGCATCGCGTGAATGTTCAACATTGATAATGTGCTTAGAGCTAATCCAAAACAAAAACTATACAAAATATATATATAATAACTCAGGTTCGTAACAAAATTCAATGCGAGTGACAAAAAATATAAGGGGGACTGGTTGGTTGGTGGTGAGTTAAATGAATTTACAATTTTTAAAATGTCTTTAAAAATTGAAATTCCATGATAAACGCTTAACGGACAATCCAAAAAATAATCATTTCAACTCGTTGCTTGGGTGCTTAGCTATGTAAAAAGAAACCGTGTAAAATTCCTCAATAATAGCGCAAAACATAACAAAAAAAAAATATAACCATCTCATCTATCTAATCGGGAAGTCTTTGGGGTCGAGTCTCTTCCAGTTCCTCAACGCCCAGCACTTGCGCCGCTTCGTTCGCTTAAAATTAGACATTGTACAAATAAGAAAATATGAACAGCTTTCTTAGCCAAGAAACTAACAAGTATTGTGTGGGGGCGACCATTTCACGTATCCATTCGTTTAGCATTCAAATGCCAGCTCCAAATGCTGATATGTAAGCATGATTATCAAAAAAATAGTATGAATGAGTGTGTGGGGGTTGGGGGTCCTTTGAGGGGGCGTCATCGACCAACACTAATTGCCTTAAAGGAAATTCAAAGTGTAAGCTTCATCATATCCTACCGATCTAATATACACACATCAATAAAACTGTGTTCACATTGATAATGATGATGAAGACGACGACGAGCCCGGGTTTCCATCGGCTCCTGGATAAACTCTCCACTCTTCCGCTAAAACTCCACAATTTCCGCATTATTCGCACAAGCGGAAAAAATCTGTAAAACGGTGCGAATAAAAGCTTAAGCAGTCTAGATCGCCTGATGATTGTGCTGCTTCTGCCGCTGCTGCTGTTGCTGCTGCTGGAAGTGGTACATTGTTGCCGCATTGCCGGATCCGGGATTACTCATCAAGTTAAGATTGTGAGACTGCTGCGATTGCTGCTGTTGTTGGAGATGATGGTGCTTCTGTTGTTGCTGCTGCTGCATTTGATGTTGTTGCTGGTGATGCAGCGTCTTGTTTTCGCCGTTAATACTGTGGCTGGACGAGGCCAGCGAAACGGTCGACGATGATGGACCGATGCCAATCAGGCTCTGCGACTTGGAATTGCGCGTCAAGGGCTTGTGGTTTTTGACGATGTCACAGCTGTGCTGCCATTGCCAGCAACTGCGGCAAAAGTATCTAAAAGGAATAAATAACTCATGTAGGTTTCAATGCTTACAAGTATATAGTTTGAATTACTCACCGGAAACAAGACAACTCTCGACAATAGTAGGGACCGTGCTGAACTCCGCATATTGAGCACAAGGCGTCCTCCAAATACGGATCTACCTGCACTTTCTTGGTGAACTTGGTGGTTCGAATCTCAATGAAGGCGGCCGAGACGGCTTTCATGTAGGAGCGAAAGTTACTGAAGGTCACGCGTCCCGATCCTATCGGGTACTTATACTTGTCCGTGTCGATGCCCGCATACAGCACACCATCGAATAGATCGTCCATGATCTTGCCCAGCCCCTCGGCCGTTAACTTGCCGTGCAAAGCGCCAACGAATACGGTCTTTGTAGGATCCAGTTTCTGGGAACTTGAGCGCACAAAGTTCGAGTCGGCAATTATCCATGGAATGACTTCAACCTTTTTAAATAAAATAATAAAAGTATTTGAATTATTTCAATGGAATTGATATACTTACGTCCTTAGACTTGATGCGACGCGAGGAGATCTTGAAGAAGTAGTTGCTGCCGCTGTGCGAGTCATCCACCTGCACCACACAGGCAGAGAGTAGGGCCTTGACCTGCTTGTCGGACTCAAAGATGATGTACACATAGCCCTTGGGCTGCGCAGCTTGCTGTTCCTTTCCGGGCCACTCCACTCTGCCGAAATCGGGGGAAATTGGGGGGTTAGTTGGAAATTCGAGTAGATAGCTACAGTGCGCTCTCTCACTTGATGGAACCGAAGGGCTTGAAGATCTGGATGAGCGACTGCTCACTGATGTCCCAGGGAATGCCGCCGAGGAAGACCTTTGGCGAATAGTTGAGCATGCGGTGCGAGCGGGGCGGCAGCTGTCCACTCCAGGTACATGTGGCGTCACAGAGAGCCGCTGAGCTCCTGTGGAACTTTGCCACACGATCCAGGTGGCCATCGTTGGTGGCTCCGCCGCCAGTGCCGCCACCCGTCATATCTGGCATGGCTATTCCGTTGGTCGACCCGCCCATACCTATAAGGCCGTTAAGGTTACTTCCCGTTACGCTGCCCATGGTACTGCCAGCGTAGCTCTGCAACAGTTGGTTGAGCAGCGGCATCTGCTGCGTCTGGGCCTGCAGCAGCTTCAGCGTGTTGATGCGTTGCAAGTTCTGCAACTTGGCTAGTTCCATATCGACGCTGGCGAAATTGTCCAGGCTGCACTGACCAATGCAGTTCTCGCTGCCCCCGCCGACACTGCCAACGCCATTGAGCTCGAACCCGTGCTGCTGCTGCTGCTGCTGCTGACCTCCATTGTTGGCCATCTGTTGCTCGTAGTTCCGGCTCATGTTAGCGTATTGTTGCTGGAGCTGGTGTTGCTGCTGCTGCTGATGGTGATGGTGCTGTTGCTGCTGCATTGAGGCTAATTTGTTGCTGTTAACAGACAGCAAATTCTGAAAGAATATTTTAATACATATTTTTTAATATTTAAGTAGCCTAAAGAGGGATGGGAAAGTTGAACAAAATGTTACACCCTACAAAAGGTCTGCATGTTCCTAGAAACAGAGTAATACCCAGAGAGAAAAAAAACAGCAATAGCATCCTGACAGAATGTTCAAGCAAAAGATCGGAGAAATAACATGATTTGCCATCTTTTTGATGCCAAATTTAAGTGGAATTACTTTTGTATAGTTTCACAGATCGCTGAACGCGAGCTACGAATGTCTGGGACGACTAGTTGACAGCTTTTAAGAAAACATAAGCTAATCAAGACGCAGGAGCCATCTAGAAATTAGAGCACAATTCGACAATACGATTTATACTCATGTTTATCTGTCTTTTAACTCGGGTATCTCACAACCGAATGCTTTAGCTTTCCTACCTGTTTACAACGAGGTTTTACCAAACCTAAAACATTAGCCATTGTTGTCTTTACGTTAAAATTTAAAATATACTCTTATGATTTCTTATTTTTGTTATGAATATTTTTTGTAAGCAAAAATTTGGGTTTGTTTGAACGAAAAATCTTGAGTGGCTTGACTCAATGAAATAAATCTCTATAAATCTGTGAATTAAGAGGAAATCAAAATAAAAACGACTTACAATCATGTCCAGTAGGTTGGGCTCGCCAATAGACTGGCTGCTGTTCTGGCTCTCCGGTGAGTTGGAACGCGTAGAGGCGTTCGCCAAGCTCAGTCCCAAGCCACTGCCCGTGGAGTGGCCCAAACTAGTGTATCCCTGATGCTGCTGCTGTTGCTGTTGTTGCAGCTGCTGCTGTTGCTGCTGCTGTTGTTGTTGCAGCTGCTGCTTTTGCTGATGGTGGTAGAGCATGTTGATCGAGTCCATGGAGAGGCCATTGCCGCTCGAGGAATTGCTGCTGTCACTGGAAGGGTTAAGGGTTAAAAAGCTTGATTAGTCAACTAATTAAGGTACTGGGGCGGGTGCCGCATATCACATTGGTTATTACCTGACTAAAGGTGAACTGTGAAAGGAGCGATTGTAAATAGATGTAGGCGTACTTGGCGATAAAGGTGCAGAGCAATCGAAGCTGATGTTTGTTCTTTGGAAAGCCTTAAGTGGGTTACTTTGTGCAACATTTTCAAACTAAGTTCGCCAATTCACCCAAAAAAGAAAGAAAGAATGGAAACAACAACAAATAAATTAAAACGAGGAAAGGAAACAGCAACAACAACAACAACCGATAACTTCGCCATAACGAAGTTTCACATTATTAAATTTATGATTCCGATTGTATCTTTTGGTTCCGAAAAATCTCACATGCCACAATCGGAACAATACGAATCTCGGGCTTAACTCGGAGTAATAAATATAGAAATGGAAAAACACCGAGTGTAGTGGGAACACTATCCAATAATTTATCAAATTGAAGGTTAATTTAGTAATTAAACTTATAATTCTATGACCAAAGATATCATTGAAATAACCGATTAAACTTCCACTTTAATGTGGTTTCTTTCAAGAGCTAAACTGTTATTAAAACTAAACTGTATTGCTAGTTTTACTTATCCGAAAATTACGAAATTTGTATTTATTTAAAAGACAGAGACAGTTGGGAGGAGAGAGAGAGAGAGTTTGAAATCATAACACGGTGATATATAGTCCACGAGTGAGACACACGGGCGGGGATAGATACGGATAACGAGTACAAGCAAAAAGTTAGGAGAATTAAGTGCAAATTGAGTGCAGTTAGAGACAAGTCCCAGCCAGTGGGGACAGGCATCAAACGACGGCGACTGCCGGTGGCGTTAAAACAAGCGCCTGGGCCTTACCTGGAAGTAGTCGAAACTGGACGACTTGGTGCCCGGCGATGCCGAGGACTGAGTAGAGCTGGGCGTGAGTGGAGCGTAGACCGCCGCGTTGGCGGAAAGTTGCACGCCATCACCGGCAGACGCGGCGACAGCGGCAGCAGCAGCAGCGCTGGCGAGCAGCAAATTGTTGACGCCGCTGCTGCTGCCGTTACCACCGAAGCTTCCGGGAGTTTGGCTCGCGGGGCAAGTGGCTCCTCCCTGGGCCGATCCTACTCCTGTTGCTGTTCCGACCGTAGTAGCTCCTGCAGCAGCTGCTGCTCCACCTCCACCTCCTCCTCCTACTCCTACTCCTCCTGTCGAAGATGTCGAGGGATTTTGGCCAATTCCGACGACCCCATTGCCGCCGCCACTACTGCCACAAAGGCCGAGCAGATCGTTCAGTGTGATTGGATCTGGGTTGGTGGGAAGAGAAGAGAGAAGGGTGAGTGCAATGTCAACAATTATCGTAAAGTTTGCCCAGCCCTCGATAAATCAAAACTATTGCCCCTCAAGCACTTTGCAAATATTCGCACAAAAATTGCTAATAAATTAGGCGTACTGCAGTTGCTGTTTGTGTTGTCCATGTTGCTCGGGTTGCCGATGCTGCTGCAACTTTCCCCATTGCCACTGCTGTTGCTACTACTACAGCCACTACAGTTGCTGCTGCTGTCTTGGGCCATGCTCTGACCTCCGTAGCCAGCAGCCCCCAGCCTGCCAAGGTCCTTGTCGCTGTTGTCGTTGTTGCAACTGCTGTCGGTGCTCCCTCCTTCTGAGCTGCCTTCGCCGCCGTTCGTATCGAATTCAAAGGATTTCTGCGGCATCTGTTGCCCAATGAAGACGGTCTGTAGGCTCAGCATAGGTGATACAGCGGATCGGAGGCCACCACCACCACCACCACTGGCGCAATGGAACGCTTCTGCTTCGGCATTCTGCTTCTTCGTGCTGGTACACATAGTTTCTGTCTTTAATTTCGAGCTTGTATTTAAAATTTGTGTGGTACTTAAAAATTTGATTTTAGCGTTGTTCTTGCGGGTACTTATTGTGACAATTTAAGGCCCAAATGTTAAGGTAAATTTTTGAAAGCCCACGACTCGAGTCTTTCGGACCTCGAGGCCAGCTTAAAACAACGTGTCGAATGAAACTTAATAACGATGTGAAATTAGACTACGAATAGTATATGTATGTGTGCCGACTTCTAAAAGTAAAAATGTATTGAAATGAAATCGTGTGCGTGACTTTGGCAGCAAAGTAAAAGAAATATTTATGATTTTCAATTGAGAAAAAAAAGAACACAAGCAGTGATTTATTCTATAAGGTCCAAGGAGAAGTAATCCTGGAATAGGTATATAGTTATTTCTTTAAAAAAAACCTAAAGGCTTCTTAAAGTTAGCTTCCTATCTGGCTAAGAAGTCTGGAGAAGTCTGGTAGACTGTACTTTACTCACCGTTGATGAAAGATATCAGTCCATCGTCGGTGCATCTACCCAAAAGATCCTGCTGCTGTTGCTGTTGCTGCTGTTGTTGGTGTTGCTGATGCTGTTGCAGCTGCAGGTGATGCTGCTGCTGTTGCTGCTGCTGCTGGTGGTGATCGAGAAAGGAACTGATCGAGTGCTTCTGGAGCAGCTCCGTCGTGGTGGATCCACCACTTAGGGCTCGCATGTTGCCGCCAGTTCCGGTGCAATCGGGGGTGTCGTACTGGAAATTAAAAGAAAAAAGAACGTTGAACGATGACATCAAGCTGGAGATTTGCACTGAAGCTGCCATAAAATGGAAATAAAGACGAAACGTAGAACGATGACATCAAGCAAGAGATTTGCACTCAAGTTGCAATAAAAGCAGGCGGCAGTTGGTGAAACTTTTATTGTCTCTCAGTCTACCCTTCTTTTCTTTTTTTGGTGTGTCAGGTGGTAAAGGACAGGAGCTTTCCCGCTCGCTACACCCCACAGGCAGCAACTAATGAATCGTTTATCTTTCACATTTCTTGCCACATGCCAGGCGGCGCCAAAGGGGATGAGGATGCGGATGCAACCGCACGAGGACAGCCACAAGGAGACAGCACCACCCACCACACCATAGTTTTCCCATTTTCCGGCACCCTTGTCGCACTTGCACTCGCACTACCAGCACCCGCACATCCGCCTTCCACGTCCACCTCCTCCTTCACCTCGCACTCCTCTGAAGCACTCTCGAGCGCCTGGGCGCAATTAAAAGCGCATCAAGTGTCAGTGGAGCACACTTAAAAATGCCAAATTAGTGCAAATATTGTTATCAGGCACTCACCAAACAATTTAGAGCAAAATGGCGTACAACTCATTACGCCGGATTAATGCGGCCCGCGAAATGGAAAGGAACGTAACGAAAGCCAACGATTCGGTACGGAAAGCGACGGCATAAGAGAGAAAGCCAAGGCATGGTGACTGGGATGGATGATGGGATGATGGGATGGAGAACGCCAAGGATGAGGCGAAAGCTAAATGTGCCAAAGCCAAGGCAACAAGTCATTGTCGGTGGGCGATGGCGACGGTCAATGCTCAGATGATGATAAGTGGGTGCGAGCAAAGGAGTTGCTCCAGTTACCCAGAAGGGATACGCTTCTTGATTGCCTATGTGAATTAGTGTGTTGGCCAAAGGGAAATGTAATTGAGACGGTTTTTCAACCAAATGTATAATTGTTTAAATCCTGAACTTGATAAGGCTTATCCCCATTTGTGGCTGCATTTATATTACTTAAATAATTTGGTTTTAGGAGAAAGTACTACATTTTCAAATCCAATTCCAATTTAACATTTTCCTTAAACAATTACAGGGATCTTCTGTAAGGCGACACACCAAAAGAGTTATAAAACTGTCCTTAGACCCATTATATCGTATGAATATTAATAATATTTCAACTAAAGGCTTTAAATATAAATAAAAAATAGCTTAAGCAAAGGAAAAGCAGATCAACAGTGAAAATCGTTTATCGTTCGATCTCTTCTTGTGCAAGGCTTTCATAGAAAACTTTAATTAACTTTAGAAACATTCATTTTGCTGGCATGTAAGTGAGTGGAGTGGAAATGATGCGATTTTCCGGGAACCCATTCTACAAAGAGATCTGGTAAACGGTTCGTGTACAAAAGTTAAAGATCTACGGCCATATAAGGGGACTGACAGGGGAATGAAAAGAACTTCCACTTGGCGGCGACGGTGGTAAGTTTTGAATGCCGGCAATGGAGCGACAGTCGACGGCTTCCTTAGTCTTTGTCAACTTGTCACAACTATGTTAAGTACAAAACTTGCTATGGATTTAAAAATTGAATGACAACTTGATGAAGGTACGTGCAAAGTCGGAAATGGCACGAGCATCCACACACGCACGGCAATCATCCGCCCCCGCCTCTCTCTCATCCCTCCCACTCCTGCACGTCCTCTGGGCAGAGTCAGGAAGCGGGTGAGATGTGGGGGATCCGCCGACCAGAGTGAGTGTAGGCTACCGGACAACTCTGTGCTCGACTGAGAGGCGACTGAGAGGCATTGTGGCCTGTTGACACACAACCAAGAGCACGGGTGTGTGTGTGATTTCAGACTTTGTTTTTAGCGCTCATACGTCACACCGCCACCCACACACAGTTACAACTTGTGGCAGGCGATAAAAAAAAGGCGGCGTCAATGAATGCAAATTACAAATAGTCTTCAAGCTATTTTGTAATGCCGAGGCCGCATCCGCATCCGCATCCTTCTCAGGATTCGCCGTCCAAAATGCCAGTAAGACGCTAAAAGCTTTCGCTGTCGGAAATGGAAAAGGCGTCAAAGATACTAACGAGGACGAAGGTCCATTGCCTTGAAAACGAATAGAAGATGCTCTTACTTTGGAAACTCCTCTTGCATCAGAGAAACTACTTTTAGGGGTTGGAATTTATTCAATCTATAAAATACCAAAATATCCAAATAAACTATAATACAAACTGCTTTAACTACAGTAACAGCAACACGTAGTTCCCGTTTTAGACTAGTAATAGCTCAATCAAGCAACAATACCCGGTTAACATTTCTCACACTTCTTTTTTTGAGTAAAAAAAAGACCATAAAAAACGAAATTGAATACGACAAAAAATCTTAACCACCCCATTGACGCATAGATAACACTCTGGCCTATTGACTGCTCTATTCTCGACACCCCGGGCCAAGCTCCTTCTGCAGGCCATCATCCACTATATCGATGCCTCTGTTTCAGCGGCTTTTCTCCTGCTGCTGCTTCTGCTGCTTGTCTTTTATCGTCGAGGTTTTGATTCAATGGCGTTTGCTGCTGTTGCTGCTGCTGCTGTGACCGAGAGTTGCCCTTCGTCCGCACTGCCAGCCGATGGCTACATGGAGATATTCGGGCATCTCTCTGCGTCCCATCCAAAGACGATGTCAGCCAAGGGGCTAAAGAGCCTGGCCACCCATAACTCAGTAGTTATTTATCCAATGTCCATTTGACTTGGCTTTTGTACATTCTCCCTTTCTCTTTCCCCCCATTTTCTTCGGGGGTTTTCTTGAATTTTATTTTTGGCAAGCGATTTGCCTGGGCCACTGGCTCTGGGATTTCGTCCTGGGTCTGGCCTGCATTTTAACGGCGGACACACTCACACATGGGGATTGGATTGGGAGTGAGAGTGAGGAGAGCGTTTCCGGGGCCAGGGCCTCTGCAAAAATTACAAGTTTCTGCTTTCAGAAGTCATACAAATTATTATGTTTGCATCGCTTACAACACTTATTAGATGTTTTGCTGCCCCCCAGTGCTGCTCTTGATTCTGCACTCCTTGTTCCGCATCCGCATTCACAGTCACATCTACAGCCACATGCACATCCTTTTCCAATGCTTCTGGTGCTCTGGCCCAAAGGGTTTTCGGCATTAAAATTTGATGGCATGTAGTGATAAGCGTTCAATAACGATGTTGTCCTTGTCGTCGCCGCCACTCCAAGCTCCCGGCATCCTCCTGTCCCATAGTCCCTCTACCCCCGAGGCCACTTCATTCGATTCGTTTCGTTTCGATTTCCCTCTGTCCCTCCACTCCGTTCCCCCCTCCGATGACCGCAGCCAGAGGTTAATGCACAGTTGTAATTTTTTATGGCCGATTACATGTTGCCAACTTGTGGGCGAAAAGGGAATCATAAAGGGGGGACGGGGGCAGAGAAATGGCGGGACTGGCAAGTCCATAAAGGATAAGAGTTATGGCCGAATGCATTTGAATTTGCCAGCGGTAATAGAGTGTTTGCATATTACGTGGCGAGTGTTCAAGTGCCCTCCAAGGCAACTCCATTCCATCTATCCTTTAAGTATTTTACTAAATTTATGGAACTCTGATCTACAAATTGAGGGATTTTATTGATGTGCCAGAGGGGAAAACCTTATAAATGCATCTAAATTGGGGGCACAGTATATGCAGCTTTGCGTAGTTCAAGGTTAATCGTGAGAAAGGAGAATTTGTCTCAAGATCTGATATTGAAATTCCTGGAAAGGTGTTCTAAAACAAAATACACGATACACGTAGCTCAACTAAGTGGATTTTCCTCTGGATGCGAAGACGGCGAAGCGTTTAATGTTTGCAAATTAAAAACCATTCACCGGAAGCAAGTCACCTTGGGCAGAACTTTGTCCGCAGGCCAAAGGATTCGATAAGATGCAAATGCCTGCAGGACAGCAGGCATTGCCTACTCCTCCTCCTGCTGCTGACTCCTCCTAATGCAGTGGCACGTAATTGCTGCGCCTACGAGAATGCAACGACAGTTGGGTCACAGCTCCTGCTGTCTGCTGCTGCCTCCTGCCCCATCTTTGGCTCCTGCCCCCTTTTTGCCAGCAGCTGCTGCCGTGCATTTCATTAAATGCCAATGCCTGGGCAAATTAAATTGAGTCTGAGCATGTCGAGTGCCATTTCATCAGGCTCAAAAGTCGATTTCAGCTTTGACGCGATGTGTCGCATTCATATTTACATAACTGCTGCATGCTCTCAGGCACTCGAATGCGTTGTTGTGTCCTGTGTTTGTGTAGAGTGCAATATGAAAACAAGACATTAAATGCCTTTCTGGATCAAAACTCAACTATCAAAGCGCAAGCAGACATCTTCCCTGACGACTTCAGAGCCTCTGTTCCCAGCATAAAACAACCAGAATAGAACGATATAGCCAAGGGCTTCGACCATAGGATACCCAGCGTTTAAATCAGCGGAGGGCACGGGATCTAACGATTTGAGCACCAGCTCGACCAGCTGCCTCCGAAAAAGATAACGATTTGAGCAGCGTGAGCAAATTGAGCCACGGCGTGCCCTTCGCTGGTTTAAATCATTGAATTTTATCTTTGCAAAATAAATGTAAGATATTCGTAAAGCTTAGAAAAGGCAATTTTAAGAGCCTTTGGAGAGACGTATTCTTCTGCTTTGTATTCTTGATCTACCATTTATTCTTTATCATAAACTAGAGGGTAACAAATCTTCGACTTGCCAAAAGATTTCCTCCCTTTTCCATCTTCTGTGTGATCCCTGTGCTTCTCCCTTGTCAGTTTCCTTCTGGTTCTCCTTATAGCGGAGTCAGTCGCAGTTGCAGCTTCCTTTCGCATGCAGCCCATCCATTTAATAATAACAATATCGTAATTCAGGCAAGTCTCTGACAGCGGCAGCCTTTACATGGGCGTAGCCATTCCCCTCCTTTGGGCCCCACCTCCCCCCTCCCAGCTGGCTCTTTACAACGACAAACAAACGAGAGAAGCGTAGCGACATTTCAGTTTCAACGGCAACATTTCCGATTCTCGGCGCTTTGTTGCCGTTGTTATTGTTTCTCTCGTGGGAAAGGAGGGAGGGCAGGGACGGTGGCTCCAAAAGTGGGAGGGAGGGGCCAAGCAGCCGTCAACAGGCATTCAATACAAGCACGTTTTAGTGTGTGTGTGTGTGTGAGTGCTAAGTGGAAATAAAACACGCGCTTTTTCCGCACTGTATTATCTGCTGCTGGATCTGCGGATCTGTTTTTTGCTGCCGCTGGTGGTGGTGGTGCCCGCTCCTGGGGATGCTTCTACCGCTCCCACTTTCGGATGGCATGAGCAGCCACCACAGGATGCATGCTGCGCATTTTTTAGGCAGCCCACGAGGCAAAAAAAGGCACCATTTTCCATTCTGCCGAGCTTGGTGGAAAACAGAAACCCATCCAACTTTTAAAAGCCTGGGAGAGAGGCTCGAATATGAAATATTATATACTTCTTAATTAAAATAAATTAGCAAAAAATTAAGGACAAACTTGAGAAATTTCCCAAAGGATAAACCTAATAATATAACGAAGAAATAGGTGCCATTTGTGGGTGGACGTTCCCTAAAAAGTATGCTATAGTTTATGGTTGCTAGCACAAGATGTATAGTTTGTTTATAATTGAAGGCACAGACTGATCTCTGCTGGTCTAATAGTGCCAGATAGTCTCAGCATTACTTTATAGTCTCTCTAAAGGTACAAGGCCCTGGATTTTATATAAAATTCAGTAATTTAAGGACACCCTATCGAGTCGAAGTGGAAATACACTTTCACATACATTTAAGTATAATAATTACATCCTCCTTAGTAGACAGTAAATTATTTGCATTTTCAAAACCCTTGAGCATTGCTTTAATTTCAAAATCCAACCATTTGCAGCTCTTAATCCTGCCTGAACCATGTGCATACTTATTTCTTGGAATTTATAAATAAAAAGCAGCTTCGAATTATTACTTCTTGGGGCAGACAAAGTCCATTTTATGACAAGTTGTAATGAAAACGCTGTGTGGATCCTGTAAGGACCAAATGCCTCCTTGTGGGCGTTCTAAAAGTCACAACAGAGTTGCAGGAACCTCTGCGAGAGTATGGAAAACAAGAGGCGACTCCAGCTGGGTGCTGGCCTTTTGTGGTTGCCTTTTGTTGTTGCTGCTGTTGTTGTTGTTGTTGTTGTTGTGGGCAATGTTGTTGATGTTGCTGCTCTGCTCATTGCTGTTTGCTTCTATTTTCTTTTGCCGCATTTTTGTTCGCTTTTAATGATAACGCAACAGCATTGTCTATATGCCGCCACACCGCCACTGCTTCCCCGCCGAAAGCCAGATACCCTCGGCCACCTTTCGTCATCCGCTCAACCACAAAGTTGCCGAGGAGTGGAGAGGAGAGGAGAGGATGAGGCGGCCAGTTCAGCGGGTCAGGGGTGATGGGAATGGAGGAGCGGTTGGGTGCACCACAACGCATGCCGCACTGCCAATGCATTAAATGCTAGTTGAGCCGAGTATTGTGCGACGTCTGGCGAAGTAAATTCAATTGAATTTTGCACTCGTTTTCTGTTTTTTAGTTATTTTCTTTTTTCATTTTTCTCCCATTTGCTGCTTGCTGTTTTTTTCCCCCCTTCCCATTTTTTATTTATTTTTTTTTCTCATTTTTGTTAAATGCCAGAGGCTCATATTGCACTGGGCTACGCCCTAATACGCCACCGCCAACTCCACCCACCGCAGTGCAACTAACGCACCCTGGTTGATATTTTCCCCATTGTTGTTGCTGCTGCTGGTGCTGCTCCTGCAGTTGTTATCCTTCTCGCTGGCGGCGGGCGTGTGATTTGCTTGGTATCGACATTTTAATGATGTGCCCTGGGGCTGCCGGCTGCCACCGCATTGTTGGAAGACGCCTTGGTCGCCTTGTACTTTTGGCATTTGCGCGAAATGTCGAGACATTCCAATAGTCTGGGCAGAAGCAGTGGTAGAACTGGGACTGGGACTGAGAGGCCGTGGTGGACATCCCTAGTTGGCGTAGACAGCCTGCGGCATATACTTAAGTATACATAACCAACTGTTAATGCCGCCCAGCGCAATGATTTGCTTGAAATGATTATTTTTTCCCTCTACTTTACAGCCTCTAGTAATTCCCTCGAGTTTGGTTTTGAATAATCCCAATGATTTTCCATCACAAAATCAAACTTGAAGCCGCTAATAACTGGCAATTGCCTGCATGCCACTTTGTGGCCGTTTAGGCAGAGCGAAACTGCTTTTAATGGGTCCTTGATTTCTGCAACTAAATAATCCCAAAGCTAATAAGCCTATTTTTCTCTTAGGTAAGAAAATCTTGGTTTAAATCACTTTTAAATATATAATTTCCTCTTGTATTCTGTTGGTAACTCAAAATTAATTAAACTTTTCAAGTCTTTACATCTCAAATACTCAAATTGAAGAACTGAACTGGCGCTGAACTCCACTTGGACTCCCGAACAATAAAAGAAAATGCCCTACGAAATGATGCCACAGCAGGATATGAATATGCTTGGATGCGGAGGAGCAGGACGCTAGGGCGCAAAACAAAACACACATATCACACACATCCCACGGCTTAAAATGGCACATAAAATGTTCAGCATTTCTTATGACCGACAAATTTTCCGTTCCCCACATTATTTATAGGCAGTTTAAACAGCGGGGCAATGGCGCAATGGAAATGAATGCAAAAATATAAATACTACAAATATATATTGTAGATGCGAGAGAATTGCCAGAGAGATGGAGATGGTAGAAGGACATTAAGTACACGCCACGTTGCCATGAAGTAGACGCATTTTAGACATTACCAGCAAATAAATATGAATATACAGCCATAGATCCCCTACCGACGAAGGGGGGGGGAGGGATGGACGACTCTGCTTACACGACGAAATTGACATTTTGCATTTAGTTATTCAGTTGGGTCTATTTTGATCTTTTTTTTCCCCATTTTGCTTCTGCTGCTGCTGGCAGCCACAATAAAATGAGAAGAAAAATTGCATAATAACCCCTTTGAAATCGTCGGATTATCCTTAAATATTTGTGTAAACATTGTAACAAATGCGCAGCTCCATTGTCAGCCAACTCGGGCCATGGATGCAGCTCCCTCAGCCTCCTCGAGGTCTCCTTACTCCTCCTCCTCCTCGTCCTCCTGTGCCATGCCATCCCCAATCCATTGACGTAGTCAAGGCAGGCTTTTCCTCAACCCCTGTGCGTCGTCGTCTGTCGTCAAATGCCTGAATGATGAGCAATAGACGGGGCCCGGGTCTCCTGTCACAGTCGACAATGAGCAACTTTTTCAGAAGTAGGAAGACGACGTGGCAAAGATATAAACGGGAGGCAAAGACGCAGCCAACAATGGGACCAAGTGCTCCAAAGGCGAAGCATCTTAAAAAACCTGTCACACATATTGACAGTCGCTTCAGGACCGTTTAAATCTAGTCGAGGGTCGGGACATGGGCTTAGTTGCAATGGCTTGGTTAGCATGTGCGTATCACAGCATCAAATACATTGTAATCATTATATTCATAAGTGGGGTGAAGGGCAACTGCCACATCTGACATTATTTTGATGTGTATTTGATATCCATCTAAGGGATTGTCAGGCACAGCAATTAATTTTAAAGGGGATAAATAGGATGTCAGGTCGGGACAAGTAATCATTTGGGATAAATGTAAATAACCTCTGAGTGAAGAATATTTAAACTAAAAGATACAGATATAAATTTGTAAGCCTAGTTGTATGCAAATATAATTATTATATAAGTCCCCTGAAATGTCATTCTAAAACTTTTCAAAGAAATTAAAGGTTAAAAGCAGCGAAGGGCACGCCGTGGCTCACTTTGCTCTCGCTGCTCAAACCGTTATCTTTTTACGGAGGCAGCTGGCCAAGCTGCTGCTCAAACCGTTAGAACTCGTGCCCTCCGCTGGTTAAAAGCATTAAAAAAAACTAATAATTCAAAGTGATATCACATTGATCATCCACAAACTACAGTTCTCAGATGCTAAAAGCATTCTGGAACATTTTAAATATAATAATATGAAAAAAAGTGTCATTTCCCTGAATCTAGATCCCTATTTATGTCACGTTCGCCAGCATAAAATGATTTTAGCAGTGTAAGAAGCACTTTGCCAGCGTTCTCTCCATTTATTTTGCTACTCGCTGTGCGAGTCCTAATCGAATTATTTCATTTAAGTGAATTAAAAAACATATAAAGGCGAGCGAAATTAAATCACGCAACTATTTTGCGCAACAAAGAGTACAATTACACAGCTACGCCCAGGAAATTAACCGCCCCCCGCGCCGCAAAAGGACTGGCAACAAGGACGAGAGACACGGAGAGGCGCTGCAGTGTCTGGCGGAAAAAACGCCGCAGGTTTAATCGAATTTAACTACTCATAATGTGCAGCAGACGGCAGGACGAACAAGGTGGCAAAACTCTCAGAAGTGAGGCGTAAAGTTGGGCACTAATCCTATTAGGATCATATCCAGCCAGCCAGCCAGCTCGCTCGTCAACCCGCCAGCCACCTCGCGAGTTGCGACTCCCAAATTGTTGGGTAGGTGAGCCCAAAGACCGGGACAGCTGATTCGCTCTCTCAGCAGTCTATGCAAGCCCTCTCTCGCAACTGCCTCGCTTCGTCTCGTTGTGCGACTTCAGTCGAACTCGTACGTGAGCGTTTCAATTACCGCTCTGGAGTGCGAATGGGTTTTATTATTATTTACATACCTGTTGCAGCAGGGGCATTGTTTTGAATAAAAATTCCAATTTCCACACTTGTTCACGTTGCGCTCCTGCTCGTTGGTGCTCGGTTCGTTTGTTTGCTCGTCGGCCTTCGTGTTGGTGTTCGGCAGCATCCGCAACTGACAAAGCGCCAAAAACAGATGTCACCACTTCCGCGTCCTGCCGGCTCACTCCCTCTGCCCGCAGAGAGTCCTTGCGCGCACTTGGCTCTCTCGCAAGCTCCCACTCGCTCTCTTTCCCCTTATCTCCTGCGCAGGTTTGAGTTCGTTGCGGTTTGAGTTCGAGTTGGACTCGGTGCTAAGCCTGGGGGCCGCCTCGTTGCCGTTATATGTAGTTGTTGGGGAATTTCGGTTGGCTTTTTTGGCTCCACAGGATATGCGAGTGAGTGAGTGAGAGGAGAGAAGAGGAGAGGAGAGGCCCAAAGACAGCTGGCAGATGTGGCCGTATCAGCAGTAAATAGTCATCGATTCATTATTCCGCCTCGTCAACGATGCAAATTTCCAAAGACCTGAAAGGCAGACAGATACAATTAGCATAAGCTCGAATAAATAATGGATAATGGATGATAGTACGCCTCGCCGGCCCTTTGTAGTTTCCCCCCCTTCCCCCGAAAACTGTCCTCCCTTTTTGATCCAAATCAGTGGAGCGAGCGCAAGGAGCACAAAAAACACACGCGTACGCATTTGAGCGTTAAGTGCCGTAAATCGATCAAGGCGTAGCCCTCTCACTCTCACCAATCGTAATTAACTGTAATCCATTGGCGTTTACTTTGGAGCCGTCGCTTTGCGGCTCCAAGCGCACCAACTATGCATTATCCTCCGGGTGGTAATCCTTTCGCCGGATAGCGGAAGCTGTGTGTTGAGCGAACCTATTATTAGAGCCATAAATCAGCGTGAAATGAGTTGGAGTTGGAAAATGGCTCCATCGCAGCTTTTCGAGATGGATGCCAAGCCCTGTCTCGTGCTCCCTCTCTCTCGCGCTCGCTCCCACTCTGTCCGTCCCTCTCTGTGCGTATAATAATGGGTAGTAAGAATAAGTGTGTAGTTGAGGCGGCGATTGGTTGTTCTTGTTGTTGCCGTCGTAGACGTTGTCGTTGTCGTTGTTCCCTACCACAGAGATGACGTGAGCCGAAAAGCAAAATCGTATAATGAGGAATAACGGCAAATACTAGTACTAGCACTACGTAGTGCAGGTTGTAAAATACGCACTGTTAGAACGAGATGGAATGACAAAGAGCCGCGGCCCTATTTCTACGCCGATTTTCAGTCAACAAATTGTTGTGCCGGCTCCCCAATACACACACACACACATGCACAGACGGCACACACCCATGGCACCTATACATACCCAGGACTCTGCCGAAAACACGCGCCTTGCGCATAAATTCGTGTGAATTTAATTTTAATTCTGCATCCGCAATCGCATCCCGTTCCTCTTGTCGTTGTCGTCCGCCAAGCACATTTTTACTATTGCTTCTGCACACACACACACACACCACTCGAACACTCCGTCGTGCCAGAACTGTTACTTCTGCCTTGCACGCCTTTCGCCGTTCTTCGGTCGCTCCTTCTGCTTCCCCTGCTTCTTCGCCAAAACTCCCCTTCACGGATGCATTGCTTTTTTGTTTGTTAATAAACTATTTTTAAGAATCGTCCTTAAACTCACTTTATTTTAATTTTATTTTTCTGCGAGCAATTCTAAGTACTAAATCATGATAATTATTGGAAGAAACTAAATTCCGTGATATTTGTTGTTGGGAATTATTTGGAAGCGGGAAGTCTGGTGTTATTAATTTCCTAATTGGCGAAAACAAATAAAGATTTAATTTTATTGTTTGTTTATTTGTTTACAGCTTTTTTTATTTTGAAAAATAAAAATACCTACACCCGCAACTGTTTTTAAAAATTTCTTTGCGAACGGTATCTTCACGAGCCGAACTGAGAAGCCCTTTTGAAGAATATATCCTGGCTCGAGAAATGGAAATGACTTAAACATATAACTCAGTGTTACCAGATGAAAGTTTTCCTCCTAAATAATCTCAAAAAGTTGAATTTTCCCCTAAAAAATCCAGTTTTCCCGCAAAATTTAAAAAAATCCGTTAATTTCAAAAATATAAAAAAAAATATATTATTGTAACATTATTTTAATTCTTTTTATACATAGGTACATATTTGTTGTAATTGAGATGTAATAACCTTGAGAACATCATCGGAAAACTAGTTTTTGTAAACTTCATCGATTAGAAATAGTTTGTACATTTGTTCTGTTGGTTCAAAGTTATTACAATTATTGTTGGCATTTGGCATTTGAAAAAAGTAAACTTAAAAGAGACGGCTTATTTTGAAACATTTTCAAATATATCATTTCCACCATCATCGATTTTGTTGGAGGGGGACTCGGGAGATTCTTTATAACACCTAAATATTATAAATATTATTATATGGTTTTTAATTTATTAAGCTGACCTTAGCTGTTTCGCCACAACAATTTTTTGAAAAGTGTCGTGTTTTGCTACGAATTAAAATGATTTTACGATTTTACGATTTTAAAATGATTTGAATTTTATCAACATTTTATATGTATTTCCTTTTGGTGTTCAATTTCAAATTAAAAGGGTATACAAACTTCGGTGCACCGAAGTTAGCTTCGTTTCTCATTATGCTTTTTTTAAATAAATTTTTTTCATAATATAATCGTTTTGTAATTTTTTCGCTTTACCCTCGCACAATTTTTTCCAGTGCAACATTTGTTACCCTCTGTGTGAATGACAAAACAGCTGATTATTCGGCGTTGCCAGACCAATTAATTGCTTAGCGGCTGCAATTTCCAATAAAATTGTTTAATACTGAAAAACAACATTAAAAATTGAATTAAAATGCCGGGGGACGCGGAAAACACCAGTACCGACGCGGCCAATGACCACATTGACCTCTGCATGTACAGGAAACTGGTCAAACAGTTTATAGACATGGCAAGTAGTACTAAAACCAAAGGCCGGCCGGCAATGATTAATGATTTTCAAATTGGAACTTTTAGCGTCGCTATTCTACGGCGCTTTTCTGGGCGGAGAAGGTGGCGGTGCTGAGTGGGAAGGAGCCCAGGGATATCTATTACCAGGCGCAGTGCATGTTCCTGCTCGGCGAGTTCCACCGAGCTGCCTATACCATTCAGCACAACAAGCTGGAGAAGAGCTCGCTGCCGTGCTTCAATCTGCTGCTGGAGAGCCTTTACGCGGCCAAGGAGTTCGGGGAGGCGGCCAACGTCATTCAGAACGTGGAGGTGGAGATGATGACCACCTCCCTGATTAACCAGCCCGTGGACGCGGGCAGTGGCTGCTACCTGGAGAGCAACAGTGTCTTTGGCGGCGAGGAGAACCATCGGAACGAGCTGCTGGCATCCATTTACTTGATGAAGGGCAAGGTGTACGAGGCCCTGGACAATCGGGGCACGGCCATGGACTTTTATGTGCAGGCCCTGCACAAGTCCATCTACTGCTTCGAGGCTCTGGAGGCGCTGGTGCAGCACGAGATGCTGATGGCCTGGGAGGGTAAGTAGAGAGCTTCTCCTTCTCCTTTCTGAGTTCCAAATGACAAGCAATCTTTCCACAGAATTCGAGCTGATGCACCATCTACCGCTCGCCCAACAATCCAGCGAAACGGACGCCAAGTTCATCCTGAAGCTCTACGAATCTCGTCTGAAGAAGTACTACGAGCTGATATCCGCTCGCAATGCCGAGGAGATCTCGCCCATTGTCAACCCGGATGTGCTCAAGTTCATCAAGGAGTTTACGGCGCGGGTGCAGCAGACGTGCTCCTCGGAGTCACAAATGCCCAAGGTGAGCGCCCTCAAGGTGCCGCTCACTCCCAGCCAGTTTATGTCGCCCGCCCAGAAGTAAGTCCTCTGAGGGAGTACTTTGTAGTTGCACTAACCTAACTTTGTTATTTATTCTCTTCAAGAGTCCTGGAGGATCTTAAGGCGCCCACGTTTTCACTACAAACAAGCCTTTCGAGGGCTTCCTCCCTTATCGATGCCTCTCATCGCTCCATGTTCGATTCCTCGAGTCGTAGGCGATCCCGGGATCACGATGCAGACACCCTAATTCCCCTCGGAGATTGCCTCAATCGCGTGCAACGCAGCACAGATCTTATGGCTGCCGAGGCGGAAAAGTGTTTCTACGACTGCGACTACAAGATGTGCCTGAAAATACTGAATGAGTGAGTTAAGAGTAATGAAATTTCAACTCGTTTGGTGTAAACTGCGTGTCCTTTCAGGCTACTCAAGGTGGATCCATTCCATAACAACGCGCTGACCATTCAGATTGCCTGCTTGGTGGAGAACGGCGACTTCAATCGCCTCTTTTACGTGGCCCATAAGCTGGTGGATCGCTATCCCGACAAGGCCATCTCCTGGTACGCCGTCGGCTGCTACTACGACATGATTGGCAAGAGCGATCCCGCCCGCCGTTACCTATCCAAGGCCACTGCCTTGGATCGTCTGTACGGTCCCGCCTGGCTGGCCTACGGTCATAGCTTTGCCAATGAAAACGAACACGAACAGGCAATGGCGGCGTACTTCAAGGCCACCCAACTGATGCGTGGCTGCCACCTGCCTCTGCTCTACATCGGTGTAGAGTGCGGGCTGACCAAGAATCTGGAGCTGGCGGAGAAGTTCTTTCTGCAGGCGATGAACATTGCTCCGCTGGACGTTTATGTGCTGCATGAGCTCGGTGTGATCAAGTATGAGTACGAGTTCTTTGACGGCGCTGCCACCATTTTTCAGTGCACCGTCGACATTGTGAAGCAGCGAGCCAAGACCAATAACGAAGAGATCTCGGCCCGCTGGGAGCCGCTCTTCATCAACCTGGGCCACTCGCTGCGCAAGGTGCACAAGTATGAGGAGGCCTTGTACAATTTCCAAAATGTAAGAACTTGGGATGCTTGGGAAACAATTACACATAGTTTTATATCCTTTTCAGGCCCTCTTACTGAAGCCACAGAATGCCACGACCTACACCTCCATTGGATTCATTCACGCTCTGCTGGGTAACTTGGACAGCGCCATCGAGTCGTTCCATAAGAGCTTAGCGCTAAACAGAGACTGCATTGTGACCTCAACGATCCTGAAGAGCTGCATAGAGGATCTGATGGACGACTCCACCACCATCGATGAGATCTGCAGTGCCGCACTGCGGGATGTGGCCAAGAATATAACGGCCAACAGTCGTCGCGTCCTCAACTCGGACAAGCTGAAGCTGAAGCTCAAGTTCGACGAAGAGGAGGAGAACGCTGCCTCGGATTCCAATATGGTTGTGGAAATGAGCTTCGATACCTAGGAATAACTAGCAACTAGCTATCATCAATGCTAGCCCCGTTCGTTAGCCGGGCAAAGCACATGTGCCGTGTGCACTTGAACTTAATTCGTGGCCAGAGCAAACACAGATGTGTTCTTTTCTGTTCTGGCTAATGAGCAGAGTGTTTGGGATTTTTCTCGGCTCTCTGTTTTTCCCCACAAGCATCCATTGAAGTCGCCGCCGCCATGTGAATAATATTTAGTATTTAAGAATGCGCAAAAGTCTCATTTGAATCATATTCTGTGAGGGTCCTAGCCAAGCTCTCTCCATCACTCTATTAGCTGTAATCATTCTGTAATTAGCTGTAATTGAAGTTTGTGCCAGGAATTGAAGTGTAAACGAGGAACATAAACCCAGTTTGCTTCCTGAAATTAAAGCACGTACTCCCAAAAATTGTGAGTGTCATTTTTGGTTTCGCATGCCGCAAAAGAAGGCATTTCCACATGAATTATTTAAATGTTCCGAGTGTGCTGTTTCCACTCCATATCCCCGGCCAATTATTCCGGAATATCTCAGCACAGTGAGCGGTATAAATCCATAAAGCGAAGAGGTCGCCGCCGCGATAGTGCTTATCGGTTATCGCTTTGGGGGCGAAAAATTACGAATTAAGTGTCGTTAAACTTTGGATATGCAAACAAACTACTGATACACTTTATGGCAATAGCCGAGCAGAGCCGCACAGTCCACAGCTCCATGAATAAGCGTTGGCCAAATATTTACTCCTGGCCATAAAGCGTGTGACAATCCACAAACCAAGAAGCCAGCCGGCAGCGATGACGACTGCAGATCCCGCGAAGGTTTCCGCGTGGAAAACTTGTTTATGCATATGAAAGCCACCGCCGGGCGATAAAGACGACGTCGGCGAGATTATGCTGGGGAATATATAAATCCCAGCCAGACCAGAACCAGGCACAGTCCAAGTCTAGCTATTCAGTCAAGAGGAAAGCTAACCGCCAAACAATTTCAAGTCCAACAATGAATCCAAAAGTAATTCTAGTCCTTGCTCTGGCTCTAGCCAGCTGCCAGGCGCTTCCTTTCGTGTCCTACGACGACGCGGACGATACGGAGGCAGTTGAGTTGCCAGGCAGCGGGGAGGAGCCTCCCAAAATGGGCCAGGACATAATTGATCTCACGCCGCTGGGAACGGCTCTCTTTGGTAAGCCGGATGAGGAGATGACAGCCGCGCTGGTGGGCAACTTTAGTGCCGACTCGGACGAGAGGAATCCCGAGGAGCTGGGCAGCTACCTGGAGGGCGATATGCTGGTCCCCCAAACGGATCTGATCATGAAGAATGGCCTGCCCACCCAGTCCTCCCGCTGGCCCAATGGCATCGTCCCCTACGAGATCCGTGGCAGCTTCAATGCCCGCGACATGGCCACCATTGAGAATGCCATTGCCGAGTACCATCGTCGCACCTGCATCCGCTTCGTGCGTCGCAGCTCGGAGCGTGACTACATTTCCATTCGGGGCGACAACTCCGGCTGCTGGTCCTCAGTGGGCCGAGTGGGTGGCAAGCAGGAGGTGAATCTGCAGTCCCCCGGCTGCCTGAGCCGTCCCGGTACCGCCATGCACGAGCTGATGCACGCTCTGGGCTTCCTGCACGAGCAGAATCGCATGGAGCGCGACGGCTATGTGGCCATCCAGTACAACAACGTCCAGTCTTCGGCGATGAACAACTTTGAGAAGGCCGCCCGCACCGAGGCCTTTGGAGTGCCCTACGACTACGGCAGCGTGATGCATTACTCCAAGAATGCCTTCTCCATCAACGGACAGCCCACCATTGTGGCCATGGTGAGTCCGTGGCCATTTGTGCCTAATTCCATTTAGTTTGAAATATTTAATCCTTAATTACATTGCAGCAATCAAATGGCGCGGACAAGATGGGCCAGAGAAACGGCTTCTCGGAGTTTGATATCCAGAAACTCAACCAGATGTACAATTGCGGTACTACTAATGCTGCTCCATTTGCTCCCGCTCCGGCTCCTGTTCCCGGAGCCGCTCCAGGTGCTGCTGATGGCAGTGGCAATCCCATTGTGGACAGCTTCCTTGGCGGCCTGATCAGCGGCTTGGGCCTAGGCGAAGAGGAGGAGAAGACCAGCTCCTAAATAAAACAAAAGTTGGCCGCAGAATCTACTAGCTACGTACGATCACCCTCGCCCCGAAACTATTTAATGCATTCCACAAACCAAACATCTAGCACCAATATATAAATCTTTAGTCGATATGTTTAGAGTTAATTAATAAAGACAATAGCATGAAATGAATTTGTATAATTTGTTTACAATAATTGGGGATAATTTCCCTTTTTAATCACAAATAATTTGAAGTATTGATTGTAGATTTCCTCTCTAGTATTTGCAGCCTGTTAATCACTCATACGCAGTGTTGGCTTCCCTTACAGAAGTATTTCCAAAAGTTTAAAGTTGATCTAGAATTATTTGTAATTTTTATTATAATCGGAATCAAGAATATGTAGAATTTGAAGCATTGGGATGAATCTGATATGGATCCCGGGACAAAAAAGGATTAGAAACCGAAACGTGTGATCTCTTGCTAAATCTTGGCAAAATGCAGATATTCTTGAACAAGTTGAACCAATTTCTTGCGGAAAAGATACCTGAGAAAGTATCTACATATTGCGCTTGGCGGCCAGGAGACGGGAACGCGGCAATCGGCACTGACTGATGCTGTGCAGGCGGTACTGCATCTCCGGCTGCGTGACCTTCTCGTATAGCTTCTTCTTGGCCTCGGTAACGGTGTGGACCAAAACCCCGTCGCCGCCTTCATCCATGTTGAAGGCCTCACCCTCGGCGCACTCGGGACACTGTTGGGTGAGCACCACGTCGTTGAGATCAGTGGGCAACTCGCAGACCTTCTCGATCTGCTTGACCACGTAGTCGAAGCGCCCCTCTTCCTGGCGCTCCGTCACATACACGCTGGCCGTCAGCTCCTGGACCCTCACCTCGAGAATCTTGAGGAAGCGGCTCACGTTGACCAAGTTGACGTGGGTATGGTCACCTAGTAGCTTGGCCAGCGGGGAAGCATCGATGGAGCACATCTCGCAGACGGTCTCCACCCCCTGCAACAGGTTCTCAAGCCGGGTATCGTTGCTCTCCCTGGCCTTGTCCAGTTCCATGTTCGACTCCTCCTTGTCACGCACCTGGTTCTCAAGGGTGGCGATCTGATCCAGCTGGTCCTGCAGCGTATTCGAGTTGTCCTTCTTCAAGGCGACAATGTCCTCGAAGAGGCGGTTCACTGAGTTGTTCAGCAGCGTAATGTGGTAGCTCATCTCGTTGGCGTAGTTGAAGAAGGAGTAGTAGAGACTCTCCTGCTGCTGGAACTTCTCGATCACTTCGTCAACGTTGTTCGAGTCTGTGTACTCGAGGATCTTCTGCAGCACCGAGTTGTACAGATTGATCTTCTTGTTGTGGATGCGCCGGAACTCGTCCCGTCGCTTGTACTCCTTGGGCTGCAGATCGGCCAGCTCCCTGGCCTTGGACTTGCACTGCAGGAAGGTGCTATTGTCGCCGTCGGCGGCCACCTTCCGCATGATGCCCTGCATCTCCACACGCCTCAGCTCCCGCTCCTTGGCCTCCCGCTTGACCAGCATGTCGATTTTCTCGTAGACCTCAATGCAGCCATCAAAGGTGTTTACGGCATACTCTATGAGATCCAAAAGGTACTTCTTGTCGCTGTTGAGCTTCAACACCATCTTGGTGTACGAGTCGTTGAAGAAGGTGCGGTGGTTGAGGATGCGGATCAGCTGCTCCCGCAACTCGGCATTGGCCGCAGTGAAGCCGCACTCCTGCCGCACACCCACCTCCAGCGAGTTCTCCAAGATGGTCAACCGCTTGCGGGCCTTCATCACATAGGCCTGGTGCTGCTGGTCGGGAATTGTCAGCCGGTTAAGGTTGTAGATTTGCTTGGCCATCCGGCTCGTCTCGCGCTCCATGTTCAGGATGGAGGTCTTCAGCGAATTGATGTCCTGTGAGAGGTTCTCTTGGCACTCGACATGGCAGCGAATCAGCTCTAGGTAGCGCTCATTGTTCTTCTTGTGCGTGGTGCCGCTGGCCACCCAGATCTGGGCCCTCAGGTCGTTCTTCTCCTCCTCCAGCTGATCGTTGGCCGTCTCGTAGCTGGCCTCAATGATGGTCTCCTTGCGCGACTTGAGCTTGCTGGAAAGGATCTTCTTGTACTCGCGCTGCCGCTTGCCCAACTCCTTGTGCTTCAGAAGGTAGCTCTCCAAGAAGCCAGTCTTGTCGAAGGGCGTGATTTCCTCCATGGCGACTTTCTTTTATTGATGATGTGGCGTCAAATTTTTCGAACAAAAACAGGTAATCGTGAGTGGTATTTCTAAGAAACGGAACGAGTAACCTTTTTTTGTATATGGGTGTCTCTGTCCGATCTCTGTTTTCAATGAATAAATGTTTTCTGAATCTTTGTTCAATCGAAATGTCTACTAAAATGTGATTTCAAATACAAGGCACATGGTATGACAACCATCTAAAATTTCCCAAAGATGCTTGAAGGAAACCTAATAATTAAAAACAAACTTAGTACTCTCCTCGAAATCCTTCAATCCTATCATTCGTTTCTCATCTCCTTTAATTTTACTTTATCAATTACTTTTACCCCCTGTCCTTTTTAATTGTAATGTTTACTTTCCAGAGAGCACTCCTGCGCCGGTGTAGAGTCCCTGTCCCAGTATGCCAACGCTTCGAACACAAAATGCCCGAGCACCTGAAGAAGGTCGAGACCGACAAGGATCCCGAGTTCTCGGCCATGGTGCTCTACTACTACCACAAGGCTGCGCAGACGATGGAGCCGGAGCTGATTAAGCAGATGGAAAAGTATCCTTACATGAAGCCCGAGGAGCGTGCGGCGCGAGTTACCGCGATCCTAAATCTGATCGGAAGTGTCTCCACCTCGGTGGAGGTTAACTTTCCCATCGTTCGCAAGAACGGCACCTACGAGATCATCACCGGCTATCGCTCTCATCACGTGCGGCACAAACTGCCCCTCAAGGGAGGTAAGTATATACATACATAAGTCTGAATTTTCCAGCCTGTTCTCTGGATATAAAATGTGACTCAGTGTTTGCGGGAGTCTTACTTATTTTCCCGGGTTCTGTCTAATTTGCTTCTGAACTTCTCTTAGGTATCCGCTACGCCATGGACGTGGACGAGAACGAGGTAAAGGCCCTTGCCTCGATTATGACATTCAAGTGCGCCTGTGTCAATCTGCCGTACGGTGGATCCAAGGGCGGGGTGCGCATCGATCCCAAGAACTACACTGTGGACGAGCTGCAGACAATAACGCGCCGGTACACAATGGAGTTGCTTAAGCGCAACATGCTTGGACCTGGGGTAGATGTGCCGGCGCCCGATATGAATACTGGTCCGCGGGAGATGGCCTGGATCGTGGACCAATACCAGAAGACCTTCGGCTACAAGGACATCAATGCGGCAGCCATTACCACCGGCAAACCCGTCCACATCGGCGGCATCAACGGTCGCCACTCGGCCACGGGCAGGGGCGTATGGAAGTCGGGCGATCTCTTTCTCAACGACAAGGAGTGGATGGACCTGATCAAGCTGAAAACGGGCTGGGCGGACAAGAAAATCATTGTTCAGGGCTTCGGAAACGTTGGCTCCTTCGCCGCCAAGTTCGTACACGAGGCGGGGGCGAAGGTTATCGGGATTAAGGAGTTCAATGTGTCGCTCGTTAACAAGGACGGCATCGATATCAACGTAAGTAGCTGAAGGTGGCTTTGAAGACGGTTTGGATTCATCATTCCATTTTTGTGGGATAGGATCTCTTCGAGTACGTGGCTGAGAAGAAGAGTATCAAGGGATACCCCAAAGCCGAGGAGACTTCGGAGGACTTGCTGGTGGCCGATTGCGACATCCTGATGCCCTGCGCCACCCAGAAGGTGATCACCAACGAGAACGCCGATGGTATCAAGGCCAAGCTAATCCTGGAGGGGGCGAATGGACCCACTACACCCGCTGGCGAGAAGATTCTGCTGGACAAGGGCGTGCTCCTGGTGCCCGATCTCTACTGCAACGCGGGCGGAGTAACTGTGTCCTACTTTGAGTATCTGAAAAACATCAACCACGTGTCCTACGGAAAAATGAACTCCAAGAAGACCTCCGAGCTCATCCACGAGATGCTCAACTCTATCAACGAGTCGCTCCAGAAATGCCCCGACAGTGGCTTTGTTAGTTGATCTCTCTCGAATCCCTTCAAAACCTAATTACAATTGTTTATCCATTCTAGCCTTGTATTGAGGCCAACCAGAAACTGAAGAGGATACGGGAGTGCACGACGGAGGCGGACATTGTGGACTCAGCTCTCCAGACGGTCATGGAGTCGGCGGCCATTGGGATCAAGCAAATGGCCAACAAGTTTGAGCTGTGCAACGACCTTCGTCGTGCTGCCTACGTCTATTCGTCTCTAAAGGTCTTCGATGCCATAGAGAGTTCAGGCATTTCCCAGCAATAATACCGGAGCAGGCATTTTCATTTTAAATTGTTTTTAAATATGTTTACAAAGAGACTAAAGAAAAAACAAAATCGGTTGAATAAAGTTAAGAAAAAACATAAATGTGTCCGAGATCTCGGGATCCTTGGTCGTCATGCAACATCCTGCACAGCCTTCTGTCATGTTTGTGGTAGGAATGTCAGAAAATATGGATACTAGATCGAAATTTCACTGTAAGAGTCTCTAAAAATATATCATATTTTCTTAATGAATTCAAATAGAAACGTCTTTTTGATGTATTTTCATATGGGTTTTTCTTTTTATTGTTTTTATCATTAGCAATGTTAATGGTAGCTTTAATATTACAATTTACGCCTGTATAAATACAATATTTTAGAATTGCTCTACAACGTAAGTATGTGTTTCTTTCTATGTATCAATATAACTTTACGTTTATGCGTGTAGTACGTACGGCTAAGCATCTACCAGCTAAACTTATATATTTAATAGCTATACACACACAACATACTTTATACTTCATACATCATCCATCAGGCATCAG
Organism: Drosophila orosa; assembly: GCA_018904745.1. Lineage (NCBI taxonomy): Eukaryota > Metazoa > Arthropoda > Insecta > Diptera > Drosophilidae > Drosophila > Drosophila orosa. The sequence continues at coordinate 60,529 of JAEIIH010025464.1, forward strand.
ACATTAGACATCATACAGGGAAATCAACACTTCTCGAACTGTCGAATAACTTAGCGCACTTGGCGCACTAGAAGACTACGGCTAGGGCTAGGGGTAAGGTAACCTACAAGTACACATAGACTAACAAGAGTTCATCGGTCGCACACGGTCGTCCATATCGATATGGTTGCGACTGCTGTGCCCCGCTTTACGTTTAAAACTTTTGGGATCGCACGGAAGCGCACAAGATGTGGATAGGTGGAGTACATAGTGGGGAGGAGTGGCTTGGGGAAGTGGAAAACTTAGTTGTAGCACAGATTAAAGGTTATTTTTGTATAAATACTAGAGACCTACTGATACGCCACAGACATCATTGTCATCGGCTTGCCGTCGCTATATACACACACGCATGATATTGAAATGTTATGTTTCTGTGGTGCCCCGTGCGGGTAAAATGATTATGTACGTACATATAACAAAATGTTGCGCTCTAATATCACTTTGGGGACACAATGCTTTATGGCCTCTATCAACGTTCGATTCTTGCAGCAGAGCAGACCTCTCATCTACATACTACATATGTGAGAACGAGGAAATCATCACATTGCACACAGAATTCCAAATTAAATTCTCAACTTCTTGCTTCGCTCCTTTCATTTTCAACTGGTTCTCTTGCTGTGTTCCTACTTGATTTACGACTTACGATGCTAGATCGGCTTAAGACTAACGCTCAAGTATTTTAAATTAATTTCAAATTAATTCAAAAGTCTAATTTTTACACGATAATTACAAGCAAATTGGTGTGACATGTGGGTGGTGGGATTGAGGGGGCTGATGTGTGGTTGGAGTTGGGAACACTTTAATCTCGTAGCAAGATCGCAGATCGGGGCTGCTGCTTAAAGGCTAACATCACGCTTGGTAAACAATAACGCTCGAAAGTATTTTGCGGTTGGTTGAGTACAATCCGTGGCTGGGAGGCAGAGGCAGGTCTCCTGGAACGGCTCCCAATTCAGGCAGCTTCTCCGCTGCCCCGCCGCTAGTCCACATCCTTCTTCTCAATCTTAAGATCATACTTGGCCACCAGCTCCTCGGGGGTGTGTCTGCAAAATGGTTTAAAATACATCAATTAGTCTCTTTTCAAAGGAGAAGAGAGAATTCTCAACTTACCCAACTAGATTCTGGAGATCACAGACAAAGCGGTAGACATAACGCTTGCCGGCCGTCTTGTGGATGATGTTTTTGTCGTAATAGTAGCGCAGACCTCGGCTCAGCTTCTCGTAGTTCATCTTGGGCTTGTTCTTCCGAATGCCCCAACGACGAGCCACCTGTTAGAAGAAATAAAAAGTAAGTCATGTTGTCCAAAAATAAAGATAGAATATAAAACGCACCTCATCCGGATCGGTGAGCTTAAACTCCCAGCCATCGCCCGTCCACGAAATGAAACTCTGGCACGTCTTGTCCAGCAGCAGCTCCAGCAGGAACTGCCACAACTGGATGGGTCCGGAGCCCGTGAAGCACGGCACTCCGCCCTGCGTCGTGTAGCCGCCCAGCAGGCCCTTGTCCAGTCCCAGGGTGGACATGAATGCCGCCGGATGCTGATGGGCATGCGCTGCTCCCCACTGATCCATGGCCGACGACTGTGCGCTCATTGCCTGGAAGGACGGGGCATCGTAGGGCTGGAACTCTGACCCATAGCCGTCGTGGAATCGTCCTCGACCGTAGGCATAGAACTCGGCGCTGCTGTCCATGTAGCCGTTGCTGTTGCCCGTGCTTCCGTTGCCACTGCCGGCCCCACTGCCATTGGCACCGCTGGAGGCCTGGCTATGATGCTCCTGTGTGCTATGGTAATCACTATCATCGCCGCCGCCGCCGCCCGAGCTGCCGCCACCTGGCGGTCCGCTGCCACTGCCGCCGGTGCTGTAGGCCAGGTGAGCGGGCAGGCCGTAGTTGCTGAGATCCGTGGGATCGTTCTGGCTGTTGCTGCCGCCGTAGCCGCTGCTCCCATTACCGTTGCTGCTCTGGGTGCCCGGCTCCTCTTTGAGCTGGTGTTGCTGGTAGATGGCTGCCATTGCGGCCATGTAGTTAATATTATTGTTGTTGTTATTGTTATTATTGTTATTGTTGCTGCCCGCATTGGCATTGTTGCTGCCATTGTTGCTGCTATTCGTGTTGCTGCTGGTGTTGCTTTCGTTGTTATTGCTGCTGCTGCTGTTGTTGTTGTTGTTGCTGCTGCTCTGTTGGACAGCGGGCGGCAGCATGGAGTTATTGTTGCTGTTGCTGCCGCCACTGCCATTGACAGTCGGTTGCTGCTGCTGCTGTTGCGATTGCTGCGGAGGCGGGCTGTTGTTGCTGCGATCGTGTGCATTGCTGCTGTAGCCTGTAAGTAGGAAAAATATTACGATTAGATTAGATTTTTATACAAAACAAGGGTGTAAGGGATATGATGGTTTCATTGGGGGATATCAGATAGATATTCTTGAGTAGAATCACAGAAATTAATAAAGGATCAAGTAGATATATTCAAGAAAGCATACACTGTATAAAAAGGAATGATTTGTAACCTATTTATTTCGAATTTATAGAATTTATAGAGCATAGCTAATAAAGCTTTTCTTTCAGTGAACAGTTAACCTCGGTTTTTCCATTGGAAATTTCGAATTCTGAAGAAACTATCTTAGTAGGTTACATTTTACATTAAACATTAGTTTTTGTGATTTTGTAATTATTTGTTCAGTTACACGACTGCTTATTCGCTTACTCTTTCAGTGAATAGTTAATCTCGGTTCGAATGCTGAAGAAACTATCTCAGAAGGTTAAATTATACTATAAACCAGCTCATTAGACTTTTGTTTTTATTATTTTGTAATTGTTTGTTGAGGTATACGACTGCTTATTCATTTTTTTATGAGGTTAAAAATAATGTAATTCATTGCTAAATATATAGAAAAGTACTACAGTGTGCCTTAAGTCATTTCTAAAATATATTTAACAGCAGCTTTAGATGATTTCTTTAGACGGTTCGATTAAATGCCCGAAAAGGCCTTAAAGCACTCTTTATTTACCCGAAATTAGCTCAGACAATGGTATTTAACTTAGTTTCTATTCCCCAATTAAGCCTGAAACAAGTATTTAACTAAAAGCCCTATCAAATTAGCCAATAATCCGTAAAATATGTGCTCTAATTTTCTAATATGTAACGTAACAGTTACTCGTATCTGCAACTAAAAATGACAACCAAAGCCAATAAGCTACGAAATAATCGTGAGAATTTTCACGGGCTAATTTATAAATGCCTCATGATTCGATATTTCACACGCCAACAAATACACATTGATTACGGATTATTTTAGCAATTGAAATGAAAATGGGGCGGCCCTCAATCGAGCGTACGAGAGGCAGAGAGTTCGGAAACCAATCAAAATCACAGCGCACACAATTGCACAGCGAGCATACACAGATACGCACGCACACATGCTCGCATCTAATGTTCTGCGTGCGAGAGTGTGAGTGCACATTAATTGCGAACACAGCGAAATTTAACACATTTCGAACAAGTATCTGTGGGATACGAAAAGAGGCGAACAACGAAAACCTGTTGTTGGCGCTCACACACACACATGCAGCTCCCCCATGAGGCTATCTTGCTCTGGCACAGCGAAGAAATGCTTAGCTTTCGTTACGCTTCCCATTCGCTTGTACTGCGCAGATACAAAGATACAGATACAGCACAGCTACAGATACAGATACACTGGCTGGCCAAAGAGTTGGCAGCGCCTCTTTAGGTGCCGCCTCCAGAGAGACAGAACGAGATAGAGAGAGGCAGAGGGAGAGCGAGAAAGATAACCCTCAGATACAGATACATCTTTGTATTTGTATCTGCAGCCGAAGCATCTTTGGATGCCTCGCAACCCCAAGCGCAAACAAGCCACCTAATTGCCAGGCACTTATCACTACCAGGTCAATCTGCGTCCCCAAACCCCAGCTCGAATCCCCAGTTCATTTCCAATTCCACAACCCCCCTTTTTTTTTTTCCTGCCCAACTTGTTGCGTGTTTGCTGCCGCTGTCGCTGTCAAACACTTAAAAACGAATTACGAACGAATTTAATTATGCTAGCGCTTCTTCTGGTTTGCTGCTCTTCACACCCCAGCAGCGTGGCGTAATTAAAAAGTCCTCCATTTGATGTCGGTAAATATTTGCTGACCTGTGCTGAAGAAGTTGACATCCGAGTCCGTGTAGTAGGCACTGCCGTCGCCCCCGAAGGGCGCCATGTCATTGAAGTAGCCCAGGCCCAGCGATGCAGCCGTGGAGCTGCTCAGAGCCCCAACCAGATTGCTGGCACTGCTGCCGCTCCCCGCAAATCCCTGCGAGGAGGCGCTGGACGTTGAGCCACTCGAACTGGAGCCGGAGGAGGTGGTGGTGGTGCTGCCCGTACTGCCGCCGGACAGTCGATGGTGCTCCGCGGATCCATAGTGCGCCTGCTGCTGCTGCTGCTGGTGATGTTGCTGCTGAACCTGCTGCTGCTGCTGCTGTTGCAGCTGCGGAAGATGTGGCTGCTGTTGTGGCGCCTGCTGTTGCTGCTGCTGCTGCTGCAATTGGTGGTGATGATGCAGTGGCTGCTGCTGGCCCAGTTGCTGGTGCGGATGCGAGTGCAGGTGATGATGATGATGCGGATGGTGGTGTGCCATGTGATAGCTGGGATAGTTTTCATAGCTTTGCAGGACCATGTTGCCCTGTTTGTAGTTGTAGTTGCTGCTGCTGCTGGTAAAGTGTTGCTGCTGTAGTTGCTGCTGCAGTTGCTGGTGCTGCTGCTGCTGCTGCTGCAGTTGCTCCTTGTCGCTGTCCAAGGCGTTGGCGGCACTGATTATGGTGGCATTCACTAAAAACGCAGAGGGCGGCATTTCTTTGCTTCAAGTTGATCGGTTCTCAAAAACGGAAACTCCACCTCGCTGGTCAAAGGTCGCGTCATTGACGCTGCTCAATGGAATCTGCGGGATCGGCCTTTGTGTTCGGTTCGTTTGTTTGTGTCAACTCTCGTCAGGGATCAGGGATCAGATTATGCTGGTGGTACTTGCAGTCGTATTAAAATTGATTTCACTTCACTTTCGGAGCAAACACATATAAATATATTTTAATTTTTGCACTGTCAGCCACAGATTTTGGGCTGTTTTGTGGTGGTTTATGCGGGCCCTAATCAATTGGACGATTGATAAGTCCCAATGTTTGGGGGACTTATGGGGGCGTAATACCAAGTACTAGATGCCACTCTACAGCGATCGTTAATTGTGGTTTATTTTCGCGGGAATTCACTGCTCGCACAATTCACACTTTGTTTGGCAAGCGAATATTCTGCCACACACCGTCGCGAATTCTTAGCACTTTTGTCGAATTAATGGCAATTAATTGTGGGCACACTCGTACTCGTCGTCGTCGTCGTCGTCTCAACACACTTGAACAACTCGCGACACTGGCGATAAATTAATGCGCATATCGGAGTGTAGATGTTGACATTGTTTCCATTCCACGCGACAATCAGTTGGTTTTAAAAGTTGTTGTTCTCCGAAACCCACTGGCAGTTTCTTAAATACGCCTTTTATCGTAATATTTCGCGCCTATTCCTTGGCTCCGGCGAGCGATAACACTGGTCCAGGCGGAGGGGTTCTTCTCGAGCGATTTGCACTGGCACGTACTACTACAATATAGCAAGATCTTTTTTCAGTTGCTGTCCGCGAGCGAGCGACGTTAGCTCCGCCACCTTCGGCATTCGTTGAAGAAATGAAGTTGCCCTGAAGTTGCACTCGGGTTGTTGCCTGCTCGGCCGCCGCTCGGTCGCTCGGTCGCTCGCCTAGCTGCCTCTCGCTTGCGTTCGGGTCGTGTGTGTGTGGGAGAAGCGGCGCTCGGGTCGCCTTCGGTTCGACTTCGTTACGCATACGACGAGTGTGCCAATGGCAAATAATAATAATCATCATCGGGAATACTTTCACAGGGTGTTTCTCACACTCGCACTCGTGAGTGTGTGTGTGTGTCGCTCTCGCTCAATCGGGCATCGGTTCCATCGACTGCTCTCTTTAGCTAAGTTAGTCGGTCGGTGTTAGTTAGTGGCAGCGTCTAAAAAAGCGACTTAAATTTAAATGGCCCGGGCGCTGCGCATTTAAGGCAAAGTTGTGTTTGTTCAAGAGATCGAGAGATTGGGATTTGCTATACAAGCCTCTAAACTTGTGGGTTTTTTAAATAATTGGTCACAAAAAACAGGGATTTACAACTTGCATTTGAAAGAAGTTCTTAAATATATAGAATAATATTAAGAAATGTAATCAGAGATCTAAAAAGTACTTTAAGTACTTGTATTTCAAGGTTTTCAAAGATATTTTTGCATCATTGGTTCATTTCCTTTTCAAAAACCTTAAATCTAAGCTTACAAAATAGGCTAACTATTAAGAAAAACTGTATTTCTTATAAATTTATAGATATTCAAGCTAAAAAACAGCTTTGCTAACTATTTGACATATTTTTGGATATCTAAGACCACAGCTATAAACTTTGATACACTTATTTGACTTGTTTTTGGATATCCAAGACCTCAGTTACATAGTACTATTGTTAATTTCCCCTGGGCAGCCGTACAGTTTCTAATGGAAATTGGCTTTTCAGATCATTAACAACAACGCCGACTCACACGGACCCCTCAAAATGGCCCTCGCCAACTTAAAAGACAGAGAGGAAAGACATTAAGAGATACAATACAATAGGAGAAAAAGATACAAAAGTATCTCCGCGGCCCACTGGCCAGTTGGCTGAGATTGCTGGCTCTTGGCGATCATCATTACCATGATGATCGAGTGGGCAGCAGGCAGCAGGCAGCAGCACATCATCATCCGAGACCGCTATACGGAAAGCGTATGTATCTCACAGATACTTGCTTATGGGGGCAAAGTGGGATTGGTTGTCGTCACTCACACATAAACGCGATCCATGAGATCATGCCAAAATAATAATAAAAAACACAGAAAAAGTCGAGAGCAAGAAAAGCATAAAAAAACGAAATTAAAAATTAGTTAACCATTCCAAACTGTAGGCGTACGTGTCTTCGCCACAGATACATATGTACATATATGTATTATATAAATTTCAGTTGGCTTTTTATAGAAAAAAACTAAAACAAATAAATAAATAAAAAAAAAATGGTGGCCCGCAGCTCTGGAAACGTGTTTTGGGGCATTTTTTCTCACCATCCGCCAGCCAATGACAATTTACTGTGGATTTTTCGGGCTAAACGAATGCGAAACGTGAAATTCGAAATGGCACGTTCCCCCTGCCAAAAGATAGATCCACGGCAAAGTGGATAAACTGCAACTGTTCCCCTGTTCTGTAAATGCAACGCCATGGCGAATATTTGCCTTATCAAAACAGAAGGGCAACCACTAATAACTCCCTTATCGCCCACTGATAGCCGTTGCAAGAGCTTCCCAACAGCAATGGCCTCAGGTGGCTGGTGTTTCCTGGAAAACTCGGGTGCACCTCAAGCTGATAAAGCACAAAAGCGATGCACAGCCAGAAAAATTATATGAATTGTGTAGCTTATTTTATGATTTTCACACTAAAAACGACAAATCACATTGTTTTCAGGGTTTTAAGCATTGAAAAATAGTAAGGGAAAATATCAAATGAATTTAAACAGATTTTCACGATAAAATATCTATTTTAAATTTAATTTTCCACACTTAATATAAAGTAAGGATTAAATATAATTAGTGCAACAAAGAACTGTATGAAAATTCTTGAAATACTCAACTTTCAACTGATTTGAAACATTTCTCGATCTAATTTCTATTAAATTGTTTGTGGTAATACTAGTAAATATATTTTTCTCAGTTTATCAAGGGGGGTTTACACGAAACCGCGTGGCCAATTTAACGGCATACATAATAAATGCGTATAAGGAAGCCCCAAAACCAAACAGCTGTTGACCATATTCGGTTCTGGCCACAAAAGGATCGCTTAGTTGGGCTTCTTCAGAAGTGTTTTTTTCTTAGGGTTTATTTTGGGGCACTTAAGAATTCTTGGCAGCACACGCCAGTGAAGGAATAATCATATAATGTAAAATAAATATTGAAAATATGATGTCTTTCGTGAGCTTCAAGTCTCTGCACTCTGCGTTTTCGTTTGTTTTTTCGCCTTTGATTTGCTGCGTAAAGTGGCGGAGAACAATAGAAAAACAAGCGGAAATACAAAAAACTAAAAAATAAAAAAAATACTCAGTGAAAGAAGAGGAGCTACCTGAGAGAAAGAGAGGGAGCCGGAGAAAGAGACGGCTGATGCGCCTCGCTTACGACCATTTCCGGTTGAAGCACGTGCGCACATTTCGAAGAGGAGCGCAGCTCAGCCCGGCTCCTCCTCCTCCTGCTGCTTAACCCGCCGAAAAGCCACCACCAAAGCGGAAAACCAATCACAATCTCATAAAACCGGCGACACTTCCACCCAAAAAAGAAAAATATAAAGAGAATATACACACACACAAGACCCGGCGAGGAGTAAATGTAGATCCTACTTGCCCAAAACGCACACGTTCGCCGCCAAGGGTTAACACAACAATTATCATTGCCTCGAATGAATACCAAATGAGATGATGCGATGATGATCATGATGATGGTGTGTGCCAAAAAAAAAAGGAACCGAAAAAGGAGCAAGATGGAGGGAGAGTATACTTTCAGTTGAATTTCAATTAAAACTCGTTTCTCGCGCACAAAGGGATTACACACGATTAATGCAATAAGGACGAACCGGAGAGGGAGGCAGCCAGCGAGGAGGAGGAGTTGCAGGAAGCGCCTACGGACCGAACAAAGGATAGCGATGAAGGAGCGATGAAATAGTCCTGGGATTCCTCCTCCTCAGCTGCCAACAGCTGTCGACTGACACTCGAGACACTCGGCCATTCAATTGATATCAAATTAAAGGAATACGGGAATGTAATCCCTGCCGAATCCCTGCTGCACGTGTGCAAATTGCACTCGTTGCACTCCGCTGCTGCTGCTGCTGCTGCTGGCACTTCCGGCCCCATCTTCTACCCGTCTCAGTCCCGCTAATGTAAATCGGATGTCAATGGATTGCGCGTGAGGCATATCAATTAGAGGCGGGAAAGAGACGGTCGACTAGCCCGGGGAGAGAACCTGTTGGATGGCTATGCCAAGCAAGCCACAACACATAACATAACATAAATAAATAAACTGTTAGGCTGCAGCAGCAGCAAAACGGAAGGAAATCGTAAACACAGGCCAGTATGCAGTACGTACTATGTTTTGACACGCATACTATCGTAATTACGGCTTAGCTTTCCAGCTTTTTTTTATATTTTTCCCTCCCGGAATCTCAAATCAAAGACTTGGCCCACTGCACTGCGCCTGCCCCACCTGTTCTGGAGATGGAGAGGATCCGAGGCTGCAGCTTGAAGCTGCTGCTTCCGTGCAGGGGCCAAGAATAATATCAATTTCCTATGTAAACCTCGCTGTTTCTGCCATAGAAATACCTGCGTTTTGACAACAAAATAAACAGATGCAACAACTACAGCCTCTGCTGAAGTAGAGCTGCCTTGATTGTTGGGAGCTGTAAACAAGATACACACACACACACTAAATACAAACAACAATAATCATAATAGTAGCGCTCTGCATGCGTTTCACAGCTCCTTGCCAGGCTGTCTAGCTGCCTGGCTGCCTAGCTGGGGAGCGGAAATGAAACCAGATACTTTGATAGCAACGCATGTGTGGAACTGGAGCTGGGAACTGGGAACTGGAGATCTCTAGAGATCTCTGGAGATCGGTGGACCTGCAGATGATACACATGTATTTGCCATTGCACTTATCGATCTTGATTAAGCAAAACGCTGCCAAGTGCACTTGATCCGATGCAGATTGCTGAAGTAGGATATGATCCTGCAGTTGCTAAATGCCGTAGATGTCATTGATCTGATCTTTGAGATCTAGAGGCACATCTATCTATCTATCCATCTATCAAAGGCAGCCTCTGAAAGCTGAGAACTTCTCCACTCCCGGTGACTTTTGTGCGAGAAATGAGACACTAACTGATGCTGCCTGGGAAATGATTGAGGAAATCGGAGCTCTCAGACAGGTGGATGGATCTTGATTATGGGATCGGGTTTTCTAAATTGGCTGATCATGTTTGGTAAAGAGATTTGGCAGAGAGATTTTGCTAACCAAACTGAGATGGCATCTTTAAGAGTTTTAAGATTTCTGGGTGAGAATTAGCTAATAGTATAGAAATTGGTTGGGATAGTTGAGGGTTTTGTTATGTCATAAGAAAATACCTATATTTTAATGTAATTAAAAGTTCCTTGGCTAATAATTAGGTATTGAAAGACTCCTTAAACTTAGTTCTTGGCTGAGCCGGAAATGTTTGGGTTCAGTTATCAATCAGAGGTTCTCTTAGGCTTATTTCTTATATACAAATTGTCTTATCTGATGGGTTTATAACACCAACTGCTCATTCTTTGGCTATAGATCCTGTCAGCCTGGGAAATCCCTTCATTAATTAGATATACAACCCATAGCAATGCTTTCTGACAAACCGGAAATGATCATGATCGAATGATCTTCAATCACAACTCCCTGCAGTCAGGATCTTCTACTATCCGTTGTGTGTGTGTGTGTGTGTGTTGGCCAGGAACCTGGTCAGATGTACTCCTAAAGAAACAGTTGGCCAGAAGAGAGGGAGAGAGAGAGAGTGACTCGCTAAATGGCTCATTTATGGCCGTTTCCCACTGCGCGGCAACAACGCACCCGGGCAGTGTGGCATGCGGTCACCTCCGGCAAAAGGCAAGAGTACCGCAAAAGCAGAATCGAATGAACCTGAACCTAAACTCGAAAACCTAAAACCCAAAACCCGAATCCAGAACCTTAGCGGCAACAGCGGGGGTGGGGCAGGGCAACTCAAGCGGCTGACTAAATGTCAGAGAATTCACCTGCACCTGTCCGACTATCGCCATGCCAACAACAAGAATAACAGCAGCAGCAGCAGTGAGGGAGAGAAATGCTTGGTATATATCGTATAATGTTGTAAAAAAAAAAGGAAAAACTGCGTGCGTCGACAGAATTTCGGACAGCGACAACATGTGTTGCTACTAAACTCGATTAAAAAAAAAAATGAACAGAAATACAGAGGCAGAGGAGGTCAGGGCCAAAGGGGATAGAGGGACAACAACAACTGTTGTGCACCGCTGCTCTTTTAATTTTTTTGTATTTTATGGGGTTCGATGCAGATACAAAATAATATTGAAGCATAGGGAAGTTAAGATTTTAAGGGAATGCTAAATATTTATTATCTTTAATTGGTTTTTAAGAAGTTAACTTAAAGTTAGGCCAAGTTAGCTTACTGGCAAACCTCTTTAAAGATAATTTATGGTATTAAAGAGGGTTTTACTTCATTTCTTCAAAGAAATATCTCCAATATAACCCCAAAACCCTTGTAAAACTTCCTATAAGTAAAAATGTATTCTTTCTGCCAGTGCATTCTTGGCAGGGTCAGGGTGAAATCATTGTTTATTATCTTTAATTAATTTTTAAGAAGTTAAATTAAAGTTAGACCAAGTTTACTAACTGGCGAACCTCCTTAAAGACAACTAATGGAATTCAAGAGGTTAGTAAGTTATTTCTTCAAAGAAATATCTCCCATAAAACCTCAAAATCCTTGTAAAACTTCCTATAAGTAAAAACGTATTCTTTCTGCCAGTGCATTCTTGTCAGGGTCAGATTGTCTGATCACAGATACACACTCACACACACACACACATCGCCCACACAATAACCGAGTGTGAGAAACTGCAGGCAGCCAGTGTTTCTGCTCCTTTCAAGTTCCAACTTCCTCCTTCCTCCTTCCTCATTCCTCATATCTCCTTCCTCATTCCTTGTTCCTTGTTCCTCATTCTCTGGCCCCGCTCTCCTTGTGTTTACCTCGGGGTGAACAAGATGCAGTCAAGCGATATTGGGATATTAGAATGCCAGAAGGACCTACATATGTATGGAGGATCTCGGGGATCTACCTGCCGGGCCACTTTGGGCTTGCCTAATTTACTTGTGCCCCAGGATCATTGTTTGTGCCTCATTCATTCACAAAAAAATAATGCTGAAAACTGAAATCTCTACCCTGGCGAGAGGCATTGAACTGCTGCTGCTCTTAGGGATTCTCAAGGTGCATCGGTACGGAACTAAAGGAAGTAAATTACCGGATGTTGTCTACTCATTCGCCTGTTGTTCTTTTGCTCGCCCTCTCCTTACTCAGACCCAGACCATTCATTTCGTATTCCTTTGCTTTGATTCATTCAAAATGTCCTGCGGCTCCTGCCTTTTGTCAACGACCTTGCTGCTGCTGCTCACTTTTCGCATGAAACCGAAACCAGGCTGAATGCAAGCCAATAAAACATTTTGCCAATCCCTGGGTTACACCTTCTGAGCCGAGCTCCGAGTCTGAGTGGTGGCTATCGTGGCATCCTGGCAGCAGTTTAATTACTTGCCTCATATGCAATGCGGCGTTTGTAATTGCCATCAACTATTGGCCAACTCTCGATAGTTGAGCCAGGTTTCCCACGCTGGTCGAGAGTAGAACCCACTAACTTGTTTATAGTTTTGTACTTTGTTGATAAATTACCCAACAAATGCCGAGGGAGGGAGTGAGTGAGTTGCAGGCAGGACCCGCGTTCCAGCTCATTGCGCGGTAATGTCTCTCGTTAAAGGACACGAACAAGTTGTGCGAGGGTGGAGCGTGGGAGCGATATTTACTTTTTATGGGACATAACTTTTAAACTGCAGACAAATTAGGGAAAAATAACGAAGTTTTAAGTGATTGCCTTGATAAGGTTAAAGGTTTTGTAATTAACTTGGTTGGATTTTTATAAAAAGTACTTTCCCATATTCTGCAGAGAAAACTATTTATAAGGGCAAGCTGAAGGTAGATAATTTTTCATAGGTTCTTGGTTGTACAACTTTGTCTATAATTTATTATTTCTTGTCCAAAACATCATACAAATATTTCCTTTTTTTTTTTTGCACTCTTCAATGTAACCCAAAGGTGGCACTTTCCATCTCTTATCTACGGGAATTGAGTGGAGATACTTACGGGCGACTAAGCAAATAGCGTAAAAACCTCTTGGGCAAACACTGGGCTATACAGCAAGGGCGGCCAAGATGGCAAATAGCAGCGAATGAAACAATACTTGGCGGGACAACAACATCAGCAGAAACAACACAAGAAACAGGGAAAATATCAACAAATCAGCTGCGCAAGCGCACAGATCAAACGACGAAAGGCCGACAGTACAGAAATATACAAAGAAAAAAACAAAAACAAATTTTAAGGCGGCTCGACACTTTTAAAACTGGGAGGTGGGGCACACAAAAAACAAAAAAAAAATACAAAATTAAAGCTAAAGCAAGCTGAAAATTCAAATTTATTTACACTTTGACGCATTTAAAACAAAGAGAGCGGTAGATACAACAGCAACAAAAAAAATTAAGGAAAAAAAAACCACAACAAGTTGGGGAAAAAACATAAAATAACGAAAAGAGAGAACACAGCCAAATGTAGACAAATAAATGACACAAAACAGAAGGCAACAACAAAAACAATGGCTATAACGATGTGAAAATTAAATGAAAATGAATAAAAATAAAAAAATAAAGAGAAAAAAGGGAGAGAAGGGGACGGTGGAGCCACTAAGCAGGGCAGGCAGGTCTCAAACTGATAAAGATCAGAAAAATAGCAATAGCAGGCCAGAGTCGAAAGAGTCGAAAGAAAAACATTAACGGGGCCGACTGAGAAATGTTCAAGTTTTGCACAGAATTTACGAGTCGTCCGTCTTTGCTCTGAGCCAGCCAGGCCAAATTGCATTAGCCCTGGCTCCGGCGGGGAAAAGGCGAGGGAAATGAGAATTTTCCCACGTTCCGACTCCGTTCGCTCAGGTGTTTGAGTTGGACAAATTATCGCCACAAACGGACCGACCAACCAGCACAAGGAGCTGTGCTGTAGACCCAAAGGACCTGCACACACACACAGAGGTCCTTTTGCACGGTGGTTGCATCCACGATAGCCATCGCCCTGCACCACCAGCACCAGCACAGCACCGTTTGCAGCCCCTAAATCATCAGAGCCTTTAGCCCAGCACTTGCTGCTGCACTCTGGCGGAATTTCGCCCTCATCAGCCCTCTCTTGCAGGTTCAACTTGTCACTATTACACAGAGAACAATGCCAGACCAAGTAGGTAACTTGGTTAATAATATATCTCAAGGATCTCAAG
>JAEIIH010025475.1:0-13122 GCA_018904745.1 Drosophila orosa
TACGTTTTTGTATTAACTTCTAGAAAACAGATATTTATAGGGAAACTTTCTGTAAACCCAGTTCAAAATTGGTTATTACGTTAAAATATATTATTTATAATTAATTTTTAAATAACAATTTGCAATTCTTACTATTTAATATCATCCAAAGCAGCGAAGGGCACGAGATCTTATAGTTTGAGCAGCAGCTCGGGCAGCCGCCTCCGAAAAAAGATAACGGTTTAAGCAGCGTGAGCAAATTGACTCACTGCGTGCCCTCCGCTGATCTAAAACATAACTTTAACCCTAAAACTTTAAACTTTTTAACATTTTTATAGATAAAATATATCCTTATTAAATAGAAATACCTTAACCTATATTTAATAACAACTTTTCTTTATTTCTCAATTTATCAGAGTCGCGTGATTGCCATACGCCGCGAGGATCAATCGGTTTGGGAGCGAAGAGCTCCTTTCGGGCCCACCCATGTCCAGAAGTTGGTCAAGCAGAATGTCAAAGTCATTGTTCAGCCCTCCAATCGTCGAGCATATCCCATGCAGGTGAGATCATAGTATATTTGGAATTTCTACTCCTTCAATTTATTTTGTATAAGCCGTATTTCTCCATGGCCAGTTGGCAACGGATTTATTGAGTCTCCGTGGCTAATCGCTGCCTGGAAATCATATCGCGGTAGTCAGCCGTCCTTATACTGCGCGACACACGCCCCCCAAAGTGCTGTGCATCATAAATATATAGAAAAAACAACTCTGATGATAAGCCCCTCTCCGAGGAGCTCTAAATTTGGCAATTGCCTGGCCTTGAAACCAAGTGAAAAACAAAACGAGGATGAGAGAGAGCATAAGGCGTACAGGGAAGCACACTGAGCTTATCGTTCAAATACAATGATTTCAAGGAATCTATATCTCTATAGTATATAGTATGTGATCAACAGATTTGTAGAGATGATAGGAAGCAGGCACGTGAGGCGGACAATGATTGGGTTCAATGATTTTAATCAAGCATTTTAATAACTATAAAAGTTATGTTTACTATTATTAAATATCATTGCTAACCACAATTAACTAGTTTTTATATTAAGTATAGTGATTCTACTTCAATTGTGGTACTTAAAAAAAATATAAATTAACAACTGATTCGATGATTAACCAAATGGTAGAAAAGGAAGTTAATAAGTTAAAGTTCCTCAGCTTCTACTACTTTAAATTTAAAAGAGTTTTGGCAATAAATGAAATAGATATTAGATCAAATATTTTAAATACTTAAATAAATATAATTTAACAACTAATTCAATGATAAACCAAATTGTAGGAAAGGAATTAAAGAATTCAAGGTTCCTTAGCTTCTTCAACTTTAAATTGAAAAGGGTCTTCGCAATAAATTAAAAATAAATTAGATATAAAACCAAATATTATAGATAAAGGAAGGACAAGGAAGTTTAATTGTTTGAAAATTCATTAGTAATTCATTACTAATTCATTAACACTTATTCTTATAAGTGCCACCTGAAATACCTTTACAAATTAATCTAGATTTATAAATAAGCTTCTTTTAATATATTTCTTAAGCAAATGTTTTCTTATTCCTTTTTTCCCAGGCCTATATGCAAGCTGGGGCTCATATTCAGGAGGACATCAGCGATGCCTCGGTGATTTTTGGTGTTAAACAAGTTCCCATAGATGCCCTGATCCCGGGCAAGACGTACTGCTTCTTTTCGCACACCATAAAGGCGCAGGAATCGAATATGCCCCTGTTGGATGCCATTTTGGAAAAGGTTTGACTGGAACTATATAACAATATTGATCAAAAATCATATATCATATTGAAAACTCTATAAAATTCTTTAAAAATATAAAATTTAATATTTGTTTAACCGCGTTTCCTTCCAGAAAATCCGTCTCATTGACTACGAACGCATTATCGATGAGCGCGGTGCTCGCCAGGTGGCTTTTGGCAAATATGCCGGAGTGGCTGGCATGGTTAACATCCTTCATGGCATTGGTCTACGTCTCTTAGCTCTGGGTCATCATACACCCTTCATGCACATTGGACCGGCTCACAATTATCGTAATTCATCAATGGCTCGACAGGCTATCCGTGATTGTGGATACGAAATATCGCTGGGCATGATGCCCAAGTCCATTGGCCCGCTGACTTTTGTGTTTACGGGCTCGGGAAATGTATCCCAAGGAGCACAGGAAGTGTTCTCCGAACTGCCCATTGAGTATGTGCCGCCAGAGATGCTGCGCAAGGTGGCCGAGCATGGAAGTGAGTTGGAATTTATAGGGTTTTGTATAAAGTATATAAAAATAGAAAAGGAAATGGTGTAAACTTTTGTTTTTAACATACTTTTTATCGAATTTGAAATTGATTAAGAAGTTAGAACCCTTTCTTTGGCTTTCCTGATAATAATGATGACAATTCCCTTTAATTTTCAGATCAAAACAAGCTGTACGGCTGCGAGGTAAGCCGTTCGGATCATTTGGAGCGACGTGATGGCGGCGGCTTTGATGCCAAGGAGTACGATGAGTTCCCCGAGCGTTACATATCCACTTTTAGTACTAAAATCGCTCCCTACGCCTCTGTCATTGTGAATGGCATCTACTGGGCCGTGGGTAGTCCCAAATTGATCAGCATTCCGGATGCCAAGAACCTGCTGCGTCCAGCCAATACACCTTGGCTGCCCACCAGCAAGGGTAGTCCCGCTTTGCCTCATCGCATGCTGGCCATTTGCGACATATCCGCCGATCCGGGTGGTTCGATTGAGTTCATGAACGAGTGCACCACAATAGATACACCGTTTTGTCTGTACGATGCGGATAGAAATAAGGATACCAAGAGCTTCAAGGGACCTGGAGTGCTGGTCTGTTCGATAGATAACATGCCCACGCAATTGCCCAGGGAGGCAACGGATTTGTTTGGTGAACTATTGGCACCCCATGTCCATGATATCATCAAGAGCGATGCCAAGAAGCCGCTGG
This sequence comes from Drosophila orosa, assembly GCA_018904745.1. NCBI lineage: Eukaryota > Metazoa > Arthropoda > Insecta > Diptera > Drosophilidae > Drosophila > Drosophila orosa. The sequence goes on from JAEIIH010025475.1 coordinate 2,979, forward strand.
CCGAGGAGCAGTTCTCTTATCCCATTCAGTCGGTGAGTTTTTAGATTTATTTATATATTCATTCAAGTGCATTGTGACCGCTTATCTCTCAGATGTGTTATCAGTTAGCTAACTCTGGAATAACTCTATCTCTCGTAGGCTATTATCGCCAGCAATGGTGAGCTAACCGAGGGCTTCCAGTACATACAGGAGCTGCGCGACTCGCAGAGCCATCGATCGCGTCACAAGATGGAGGGCAGATCAGAGTCCAACAAGAATGTCCTTGTTCTGGGTGCTGGCATGGTCTCTGCACCCCTGGTGGAGTGGCTGCATCGCGAGAAGGATGTGAGTATCACGGTTTGCTCGCAAGTCAAGGAAGAAGCCGATCGATTGGCTCAGCAATATGCAGGAGTGGACAGCGTCTATTTGGATGTCAATGAGAGCACCGGGCACCTGCAGGAGTTGTGTGGCAAGGCCGATGTGGTGATCTCTCTGCTACCCTACAGTCTACATGGCATGGTGGCCAGGTATTGCGTGGCCGAGGGCACTCACATGGTCACTGCTAGCTATCTGAACGATGAGATCTCCGATTTGCATGAGGAGGCCAAGGCCAAGGGTGTGACTATCATGAATGAGGTGGGCTTGGATCCTGGTATTGATCATCTGTTGGCCCTGGAGTGCATCCATGAGGTTCAGGACAAGGGAGCTGTTGTGGAGTCCTTTGTGAGCTATTGCGGTGGCTTGCCTGCTCCTGAGCACTCGAACAATGCTTTGCGTTACAAGTTCTCGTGGTCGCCAAGGGGAGTCCTACTCAACACCCTCTCAGCTGCCAAATATCTGAGTCGTGGCCAGATTGTGGAGATTTCTGGTGGCGGCGAACTCATGTCCTGCAATCGCAGCCTTGACTTCTTGCCCGGCTTTGCCTTGGAAGGATTCCCGAATAGGGATTCCACCAAATATGGTTCATTGTATGGTTTGGGCAAGGATGTGCATACTCTGCTGCGTGGCACCATTCGCTACAAGGGCTTTTCGGAGTCCATTAAGCCCATGCAGCTGCTGGGCTTGATTGATGCCGAACCGCACGCCCTGCTGCATCCCAGTGGCCCGGATGTCACGTGGCGCCAGCTTGTCATCCATCTCTTAGGGATGTCCGATTCGAGCATCTTCTATGAGAATCTAAAGCAGAAACTTAATGAGCGGATTGGCGATGTGGACTGCATTGAGAGCTTGGGTCTGCTGGATGATACGCCAGTGGTGAAGCTGAATACTCCGCTGGACACTCTCAGTCATTATCTGTCCAAGAGACTGGCCTTTGGTGAGTGCTAGAAATTATAATATTGATTAATTTATATTTTTGGTAGTTTTTAATGATTTCAACTTACATTTGCTTCGATTTTTCATATTATTTAGCACCTTTTCCTTACTTATATTTCCTTTTTCCATTTCCAGAACGCGATGAACGCGATCTGGTGGTCCTCCGCCATGAGGTGGGCATCCGTTGGCCCGATGGTCGTCGCGAGGAGCGTGGCATTAACTTTGTGGTCTATGGCCAGCCCCAAGGACACTCTGCCATGGCCATGACAGTGGGCAAGCCAGCTGCCATAGCCGCCAAAATGATACTAGATGGTAGGTCTTCTTAGGGATACCAGAAAATATTGATACATTGATTTAAAATTTAAATATATCAAAGTTAACAATATTTTCGCTATGATTTAGATCAGCGATGGGCACGCCGTGGCTCAATTTGCTCCTGCTGCTCAAACCGTTATCTTTTTTTCGGAGACAAACGGCCGAGCTGCTGCTCAAATCGTTAGTTCTCGTGCCCTCCGCTAATTTAGATCATAAAATCTTCTCTAAAATCTTTTAATTTCTTTACTAATTTCCTTGATATTCCTTTCCCCAGGTGAAATCCAGGAACGCGGTGTCCTGCTGCCTTTTACACCCGACATATACCGCCCGATGCTGCAGCGTCTGCGCTCCGAGGGTCTGACTGCCACGGAGACCTCCAGATGGTTGAACTAATTAGAGTCTGAAAACCCAGAGAACTGAGGAGAAAACCCGACCTAATAAATCCTAGGCTTAAGTCTTCATTCACACACATTATTTTTTCAGCTTAAACTGCCAAAATCGGTGAAAGTACTCGTCTTATTTAACAATTTAACAATTTGTGTTGTGTTTGATAAGAAAGTCATTACGTTATCTTAATACAGAAATAAGTTTTATGACTCGCAGCTACTTGAAGTGCGTAAACAAGTTGAAGAAGAAGGAGGAAAATTGTAAAATTTATGTGTTTTGTTGTGAAAATTGTTGATTAAAAAAATTTGAATATTTATGGAAAGATTCCAGGGGTTTTTATGATTTTTTTGATAAAACAAATATAATTTTTAAGGTTAAGTGAGGTGAAAATATAAAGTAAAATATATTATTTATAGGCTTCGTTATAACTTGCATTATATCTTTAAAAAATGATCATTTATACGGTTTAGTGAGGTGAAAATATAAAGTAAAATATACAATTTATAGGTGTCGTTATACCTTGCATTATAACTTTAAAAAATGATAATTTATAAGGTTTAGTGAGGTGAAAATATAAAGTAAAATGCATTTTATGAAGATTTTATGTTTAAAAAATCATGTTCTCACAGTTTTAATGTTTTAAATACTTAGTTTATGACTTATTTATATTCTCCCCCCTTTGCATGCCTTTTTTTTAATCTTCAAGTTTCGATTTCCGTTCGATTCCGTTGGCAACCCGCTCTGCCCGTTGGGGGTTATCTGCCGAACTTGAACTAAAATTAAGAAAACACGGCTTCGATCTAAATTTAGTGGGCCTATAATACCCGCAGCATGATGATCCGATCCGATCGGATCGGATCCGGCCCGGACCCGAACCCGAACCCGGTCATTAACGTTTATAATTGTAATAAACAACAGCCCACAAAGGCAAGCAAGCGCTCCCTCCGAGATTATGGTCGCTGCTGCTGCTGGCTTTGCCTGTGGAAATTGTGGAGCTGATAACCTCTCCGCGGTCGCCGTCGCCGCCGTTGGACGGCCGTGTGCTGCTGCTGCTTCTGCTCATGGAGTGGGAGCAATCTATTCGGCTTTTTACAAATTTCAATTCACATTCATTCAATGCGAAAAAAAAAAAAAATTATAGTACATACACACGAACACACAATCTGTGATTGCGATAAGAGTGTGTGCCCTAGTGATGACCGAGTTACTATCATAAATAGAATGATTAACTAGGAGAGGCTAAGGAAAGACTAAAAATAAAGAAACTTGTTATTTAAATCCTTTAAAAGTGTGTCATAAATATTCTTTAGAACAAAATTCGGGATAAATTTAAAAAATGAATTTAAAGAGTTTTTAAAACAGCGAAGGGCAAGCCGTGGCTCAATTTGCTCACGCTGCTCAAACCGTTATCTTTTTTCGGAGGCAGTTGAGCAAGCTGATGCTCAAACCGTTACACCTTGTGCCCTTCACTGTTTTAAAACTTTTAATAAAGCTTCTTAAAAGTGCAATAAAATTTTTAAAGTAGAAAAATCAGTACAAATTGAGTGCAATAAATTTTCTTAGGTAGCAAATTCAAGATAATTTACAAAAATAAATTTATAGAGTTTTTAAATCATTCAAGAAGGCTTCTTAAAGTACCAAATTCAATTTTTTAAGTACGAAAAATCATATATTTATGTTTCTAGAGTTTTTAAATTCCCTAGAAATGCATGTCAAAGTCGGCAATACATTTTTTTTTTGGTACCAGACTTAGGGTTATTAGTGTATTACTATGTTGCAACGACTGTAAACCTAAGTATATTTGAATAATACATTTATAGAATTCTTAAATACCTCAAGAAAGGGTCTTAAAGTATATACAATGCAATATTTTATGTCCCAAATTCAGGAAATTGGTAAATAAAAGTCTGTATAGTTTTAAAAACCCCTAAAAATGCTTGTCAAAGTAAGTAATACAATTTTTGGGGTACCAAATTTAGGGTTTATTGTGTCTTTTTATGTTCCAAGGGTGGTAAACCTTAGAAAATATGTTTTTAATTACTTATCTTCCACACAAACCGTGAAAATAAACCAATTTATTATAATAATACCTCATATTCCATTAGTTTCTTTGTGGAATGTAAGCAGAGACGTTTTAGTTGTTTAATAATTACTTTGCCTAATTATTGAACAACTAAAGCAGCTATAAATCATTTAAGTACTAATTCTAAATAATTTAAAACCTCGTAAAAATATTAATAGGCAGCCGTGAAAGCCCGGATCCGGGCCAGAATGCCATCACTGCTGCTGTGCGCACTGGGATTTGTTTTTGTGGAACCCAAGTCGACGCAGTCGGCGTCCCGAATTAAGCGCCTGAGGTCGGTCTTCAGCGGCTGATAAGTCCGCAGTTCCCGTTCAGCCGCCGGCGCGTCCGGAATATTCCTCCTTTCTTCTTCTTCTTGGTGCTGTCTATCTCTCCGTGTCTCTGTCTCCATCGTCGTCGTCGTCGTCTCCGTCCCGGGTTTTCTTGCTCCTCCTGCTCTTCGGCAAAGTAACGGCAGCTTGCGTGCTGCGGCGATTATTTAATTTACTGTCATTTCGGTGGCCGCCGTGAGTGAACGGAACGCGGGAAAATCGTATACACTCATATTCATTCTCTGTGTGTGTAGATCCGTTGATGTTATACAATAATGCCGGGAGCAGTAGTAGTAGTAGTAGTAACCATCTGACCCATTCAAAGGTCAAGCCCGCCGATACGCGATAATCCCGGGATTCGAACCAAGTGCAAACTCCGAGCCAGAGAGAGAGTGCGAGAGAGAGTAGAGTTCCTCTTATCACATTTGTACTGACAAAGTAACCAAAAGTTAGTGACAAGTGGAACAGCGAAAGCATATTACAGATTGCATATTGGGAAAAATACAAAATACAAATCAACAAAATGGGTTGCATGCGCTATCTGTCCGAGGCTCATTTGAGAGGCTTCGAGCGTTACAAGGTGAGTGGTTCATGCCCCCAAAGGGAGGCAAGGTGGGCTTTAAACCCCAAGCCTAGGGTTACCATTGAAAATCAATGCCCTATTTGGAAAGTACCCACCTGCAACGACACTCCCATCAATTGTTATTGAATTTTAACCATAGAGCAAGGAGTGGAAAATCTCTATCATCGTTTTTAAACCATTTTCGCGCCACTTTCGATTTTTCAACAACTTCAACAAGTTGAATTTTGAAGTTTTAAGAGTTCTTTCTTTGCAGTAACTACACTTATTTAATTGTTTTAACTAATGCAACATCGATTTAAGCAGAGTCCTCCCAATTTTTCAACAAATTCAACAACGAAATTATGGGTTTCTTATAATTTTCAGGATTTAGCCCTCCTTCTACTCTAATCCTTTTAAATATTACTGTAGTACTTAGTTTTAGTTTCTATAAATTTTGATTTAATTTTAACTACTGCAACTCGAATAAATATTTTTAATAATTGATTTGAAACCATTTTCTTGGGATTTTCGATTTTTCAACAATTCCAACAACGTTAATTTAAAAGTTATAAGAGTTCCTTCGATAAGTTTTTTGTCTTGCACCTACTTAGTACCCACTCTCCTCATTAAATATTAAACTGTAACTATTGCCAGGTAAATAAGAACTCTCATTTATTGATTTTAAACCATTTTCTTGCTATTTTCGATTTTCCAACAACTTTAACAACATTTTCTTGCTATTTCCGATTTTCCAACAACTTCAACAACGTTAATTTTGACATTTTAAGAGTTTCTACGAAATTAGTCCTCCTTAGTTCCCACTATCATTAATTAATATTGAGTTTTAACTATTGCTAGGCGAATGAAAACTCTTCTTTATTGATTTTAACCCATTTTCTTGAGATTTTTGATTTTCCAACAATTCCAACAATGTTAATTTGGAACTTTTAGGAGTTTTTAAAAATTGTTTTGGCTCACCCCTTCTTAGAACCCACTCTCATCAATTAATATTGAATTTTAACTATTGCCAGGCGAACGAGAACTCTCATTTATTGATTTTAAACCATTTGTACTCGATTGTTGACTTTTCAACAACTCCATAGACGTAAGTTTGTGAGTTTTAAGAGTGCCTAGGAAATTCTTTGGACTTGAAAAGAATTCGATTCATAAATATTCTAATCAAGTAAATGACTAAGGAAAAGAACTGAAATTACTATAAAAAAATCATAACATAAAGCTATTATTTCTTATCGATTTCACTAAGATAAGATATGGTTGTACTAACATGTCTGGCTGCCCGCATTTCGCAGACATTTCTTTCTCTGTAACAGACAGATAGCTAATCGCACTCACGAGTCACTGTAGTTCCGGTTAGTACAGCCTAATTGGGTTCGGAATGTGTCGAAATTTGTACTATCAAAATTATAATGTGTTACTACCGCCTGTGGGGGTCATCAATTAGGTGATAACCAAGCAAGTTTCAAGCAAACGTTCAGGAGGAGGATGAGAAGGCATTGAACTGTCAATGAAGAGCTACAATGTGCTGAAGCGCCGCCGGACTTGTGTATATTAAATATATAAATGTGACAGATAGAAAGATAGTGGTGAGCTGGAGGAATGGGGTTGTGACTATCAAAAGTGGAATTTGTACTTGTAAAGATTACACAGGGACAAACTTAAGTTTAAACTTGGTGTGTTTTGGGGAATTTCAAGGACCTTGGCTTAATTATACATTGCAATCTTATCAAACTCAAATGTTTATCAGCTTGAGCATATAAATTTCCCTTTCAATTATACTTGTTATAGATAAAAGAAAGCATTTTTTAAGTATCAATGAACAAAAACATCAATGAAGAGCCCAGGCTCGGAATTTGTGGTTTGAATTTTGTAGTTTAAGGCTCTCGCTTTTATTTCCTGCCAAAGTCTTCAATTTATTACCTTTCCACTTATTTTTCCCCTGAATAAAGACACTCAAACTTAATGGAAAGAGACCTCCCACCGAATTTCCTCACTAATCAATACCTTAATTAATTTCTTCCTCACCCTAGTACAGCAGCATAGACACGAGCTTCCTCAGTGTCTATGTGATGCACCCCTTCTGGAACTATTGCGTGAAGGTAACAATAAAGATATAAATATTTCATTAAATGTGGGATACATTTCAACTAACCATTAATTATCCCTAGTTTGTTCCAAAATGGCTGGCGCCCAATGTACTGACCTTTGTGGGTTTTCTCATGACTGTGATCAACTTTATCCTGATAGCCTACTACGATTGGGAGTTTAAGGCTGCAAATGATTTGAAGATAGGAAATACAGTGCCAGCTTGGGTGTGGACAGTGGCGGCCATTAATATACTCATTTATTATAATTTGGGTGAGTTTTTAAGGAGGTCTCGGGAGATCCTTAGAATATTTATAGTTTCTCTTTCTCAGATGGCATGGATGGCAAGCAGGCGCGTAGAACCGGAACGAGTGGTCCCTTGGGAGAACTCTTTGATCATGGATTGGACTCGTATTCGGCAGCTCTGATACCCATTTATATATTCTCCCTATTCGGCACTGCAGATCTGCCACCAATTCGCATGTTCTTTGTGATTTGGAACGTGTTCCTCAACTTTTACCTGACGCATGTGGAGAAGTACAACACGGGAGTTATGTTTCTGCCTTGGGGCTATGACTTTACCATGTGGGTGAGTCAAGGAAATGGTTTTACTTGTAGTATGTAATTCATTTTAATTAATTTAAATTATTTGCAATATTAGGGCGTCAGTGGCATGCTGTTTGTGGCCACTGTTTTTGGCCCAGGCATTTACCGCTTCCAAATGTTTGGTTTCACGGTCGCCAATATGTTTGAGGTGGTTCTAATAGGCTCTGGAATGGTCAGCAGTCATCCCATTATAGCTAGAAATATTTATCTGTGAGTATGTCAGTCTTGACTGGAAGGTTTGTTAATAAAGAGTTCGTTTCTTTCAGTTCCTATAAAAACAAGACGGGTAAAATGCGACCCATGTGGGAGATGCTGCGTCCCTTCTTTGCCTTCCTTTGGCTGTTTGTTATTACAATGATCTGGTCGTTCTGCTCAAGAAACGATGTGATTAACCAATCGCCGCGTATACTTTGGATACTCTACGGAACCATATTCTCCAATATTGCTGTAAGTCTTGTTTTGTGATTATAATTAGAGTTGATAATTTATTAATTACTTCTCAAAGTGCCGTCTGATTGTGGCCCAAATGTCGGACACGAGATGCGATGGCTTTAATGTGCTGATGTGGCCCCTGGCCGCCACAGTTGCTGTGTGCTGTTTTCCCTACTACCAGACAGTGTTTGCCACAGATCTCTCCTTGGACACTGAGCTATGGATACTCTATGGTCTGACCATATTCTCAACATTAGCTCACTGGCACTATGGCTTTGGTGTGGTGAGTACAAGACCTAATTTCCTCTTGATTAAACTTAAAAATGTTAATTATTTGTAGGTCTCTGAGATGTGCGATCACTTCCACATTCGCTGCTTCAAAGTAAGATCGACTGGCAGCCAATCGGGCTCCGATTTAACTCAACAACTTCTACAGAACAATAACAAAATCAAACCGTTGAAAACCCATTGAAAACTAAAACGAAATCACATCAACTAACAAAAAAATCACATCAAAAACAAACAAACAAAACGGGGACAACCAAAAAACTAAATCAAAATCAAAACCATCTTGTGATATATAGTAGAAATATATATTTATAAATGGGTTCCAAAAGTCTAGGTTCTAAGTAAAAAAAAAAGAAAACACTAAATCGATACTCGATACCCTCGCCCTTCATGCGATTTCTAATGTGGTAAAGTCCATACGAAGATATTATGATATATATTCCTAAAAACTAATCCCTAGGCTAAGCCTTAAACCGTACTTAACTGTAGGTTACGCGCATGCTGCAATCCATCTACGCAGATGTATTAATTATTTATAGACAGCTGCATGTTAACTGCATGATTATCCGATAAGTATTATGTGCCTGAAGAATGGAAACGTATAACTATGATAATGCCAAGGCTATGCTGACTCGTACCGCCCATTGTATTGTAATTATTTCTGTAGATCACCAAACCGCCGACCGTCAGCGCCGCAGAGGAGCTGCAGGAGATTCAAGTTGAGGTTGAAGCTGTAGCGGAGGCTGAAGTTAAGCCTGAAGAAGAGGCAGAAGTTAAGCCTGAAGCTGAAGTTAAGCCTGAAGCTGAAGCTGAAGTTAAGCCTGAGGTTAAGGCTGAAGTTAAGCACGAGGCTGAGGCTGAAACGGAGCCCGCCAAACCCACGGAAAACGGGGAAGGAGCTTAGCTTATCGGCACCTTAACTCAACCGTTTTTGTGTATGTTTAAACTTAAAAACTCATGTTACCTAAGTTGTTAAGTTAAAGTCGAAAGTGTGTGTTTAGGCTTAAGTTCGAAATTGAAAAAGTAAATATATATTTGTTAATGTTAAAAAAAGAAGACCTAAGGATGGTTTTTATAGAAAATTACAGAAAAGGACATACAAAAGGTAAATATATATTTGTAAATGTTAAAAAAGAAGATTTAGGGATGGTTTTTATGAGAAGGTACAGAAAAGGACATACACAACAGTTATTTCTTAGTTTGCGAGCGTTTAACCGAATCTCTATCTATAAAAGGTTATTGAAATTGTGGAAAACGACGCAACAACGGACCAATTCAATCGGAAAAAGAGTGCAAAATAATTTTAAAAAGGATATAGGTTTCTTTTTGATGATATTAACCATTTTTAACATTAAAAAATAACTTTTCCATATTTAAAAATTCAATATAACAAGATTTACTATATTTATGATATGATATGGGTTCAATATTTTTGTGTATAGATCATATGGGATTTTATAACTTCGTAAACATCCCTAGCTTTATACAAAAAGTTCGAAATTGAAAAAGTAAATATATATTTGTTAATGTTAAAGAAGATTTAAGTATGGTTTTTATAGGAAAGTACAAAAAAGGTTACTCCTCAGTCTGCGAGCGTTTAACCGAAATTCTATCTATAAAAGGTTATTGAAATTGTGGAAAATGATGTCTCAACGGACAAATATAATCGGAAAAAGAGTGCTAAATAAATTTAAAAAAATATATAGGTGATGAAAATGTGATGAAAATGTGATGAAAATGTGATGAAAATGTGATGAAAAAGTG
>JAEIIH010025507.1:0-13063 GCA_018904745.1 Drosophila orosa
TACCAAGAAATTGTATTTTCATTTCATTCAGCAGTTTCCTGCGCGATGAGCTAAAACAAAAGAAGCAAACGAAACCCAATGATCTACAAAAAAAGAAAGAAAAAGATAAAGAAACGCTCCGTTCAGAATTCATGACAAAACGCCATCAAAATTCTGAAAATAATCATCAACAATCAAAAGTCGAGTCAGAGCGATTTTTTATTGAAAACCAAAAAAACCGAAAACAAAACAAAGTGACAGCAGCTGCATTTACACAAACGAACTCGATTCCAATCGCGAAATTTTTGTTGCAAACTATAGGCAACATCGCATAAATAAGCAAATTTATTTGTACGATATCTGTAGAGGCAATTTATTTCGCTGTAGCATTTATTTATTATGAACATTTTGTCATAAAGCACACGGCCAGCGACGAGAGAGAGTGAGAAGCGCTCATCGTCATGTTCGTCTGTCAACGGGGAGTGCTTTAATATATAAATATAAACAACAATAAATAGCTCTTAAATTAAGCAAATAAATAGGCATACAATTATTTACTCGTTGTTGGGTCTGCAAAGAATATATATGTATAAATATATCCATAAACCAGAGCAAACGGAACCCCACCAAGTGTACGATTCTCAGATGCTCTTCTCAAGAAACCAACAAGTTTTTAACAATTTGAACAAACTTTTTAGCTCTCAGACAGAATCAAAAATAGAAATAGAATTCTTCAAGTGACGTTTTTTGGGTGGGCTGCGGTAAAAGTCTTGAAAATCTTGCCGACAGTCGACAAATTTATGCGTTTGCAACGCTCACTTGCCTTTTAATTGGCCTTGCAGTGTGCAATTAAAGTAAATAAAATAAAAATCAAGCAGAAATTTCCCATTTCATGTGGCTTATAAATATACTCAAACAACAATTTGTTGCTGACCAGCACGTGGTCAGAGTTCGTTTGATTTATTTGCGCCGCAGGCTAAACTTTCTTGGGTGATAAATTTCTTGGAAATGTCGCCTTAAGCTTGTCTAATCCCGCGGCACATCCAAATTTATGATTCCGAAAATGCTAATGACTAATATTCGTTTCGAATGGCTCACGTTTCGTGGGAATCTGCTGCTTTTGTAATTTTCTCTGGGCATTCTGCAGTTAATCTAGGGTACACCACAGCAACCAAGCAAGGTGCTTCCTCTAGAAATAGTCGTAATAATAATGGTAAGGCAGAAGTGTGGCTATTTTGCCATTGCCAATACCAATGCCATTGCCATTTAGCTAGGATTCTTATGGAAAAAACACTCAAGTGCTTAGTGACAGCTTTTCAGGGAAATTTCTAGCAAATAAAACAAGTACAGCCTTCCTTCCTTTTCCATTGAAATGCACGCAAATTTTGTACTTAAAAAAATCCTCTTAAGCTAAATTCGGTAAATATTATTTATATATATATATAATCTCTTTATATTTCTGGGAAAAAACAATGGTTTCTTTATTTATTTGCAGACTATAATAAAGCTTTCTTAAGACAAATTTACTTGGATTGCCTTACAAATATCCTTTAATTCTTACAGATTACATTCAAACTATACTGAAGAACCTTTTAATTAATGTCCAACTTATCTCATTAATTTTCCTTGACTTAAAACTCAAATACGTAACGATTCTTAGATATTTCCTAGTGTATATTTGCAATATACATTGACACAAATCCTATTCAAGGTGACAGACAACCAAGGGGAAAGGACTTTGTGGTCAACAGCAGGCATTCAAGGCTGGCCGGAACAATAAGTTATGGAAGCATTGACTGTTGTCGTCACTTTATGGCTCAAGCCCTAAACATTTAACCCCACAAAACAATGTACACGAATGTTTAATGAGCTGTACTTGAGGTCACTTAAGGGGGGAAATTATCCCAACAAATCTCAACCCGCTCGTAATAGGTTTGTTTGCGGCTTATCGCATGCAACAGATTGTCAACAGAAGAATTATCTGCAATGCAGAAAGAGGATAATAGCTCCTGCAGTGGCTGGTGGCCCCCAGGCACACGCGTCGTATGCGTAATTTGCATAATGAGCACATGAGGAAAGGAGTAGTCGTTGTCGTCGTCGTCGTAGTCGTCGTAGTCGTCGTCGAAGGAGGTCTGGGTGGAGTCCCTGGGCTGCGAATATTCATGCCTTGGGTTTCCCGTTTCAAGGCAGACAGATGACCCAATTTTTAAAGGGTCCTTCAGCGCCTTATTGAGCCCGAGTCCCGTGCCCCTTTTTCCTAGCCGTTTCTTTTCCCTTTATGCCCACTTTATGTCTTAAGTGTCTGTAACCTGAGGCTGAGCGGTCTATTTTGAGCAGTCCAGACATGGACTTTTGGCTTCGGGCCTTAAAGCTAGTTGGATACTTAAGGATTCAGACTGCGTGGCCTTGCCGAGAGATACTTTCCTCTTAACACCCGTCCACGGCCGGTTCAAAGGTAAATAATCGGATAAATATTTGTAATAATTTTCTGAAACGTGCAAAGGGGAGAGACTCAGAGAGACCACTTCCAAGCGAAAAGCCACTGACAGCCCGCAATCAAATGCAGCTCATTAGCATTTGATTTGGCGTCGAATCAAACAAATATTTCCGGCAAAGCGAGCAAACATTGAACCGCCCAAAGTCTGCGGCCTTTGGTCTGTGTCATTGCCATTTGCTCCTCTCGTATTTGCCATTTGCGGTTAGTTGAGCGGCAAAGTGTAAACAAATCGGCGGGAAATCTCTCACCAGCAGCGATGCCATGCCATGCCGCCACGATGCCATGAATAATGAATAATGAGCCGTGCCGAATGTGAGGTGTGAAAATCAATCGCGCGAATGTGTAATCAATTGAAATAAGTTTTGAGTCCATTAAGCTATCAATGCTTAAACAGTATATACATTATTCCCTAATACTCTTAGGTGTTTAAATCATTTGAAGGTAGTTCCTACTGAATTGCAGAGACATTTTGCTTTCATGTTTCTTGATAGGCAACAGTAAGTCAAAGTTTGATTACTTATAAATTAAATATAATAAAATAAACGTTAGTATTTGTGTTTTTTAGAGCTCATTTCGGATTTTTTCTTCTTTAAAGACAACATTAAATTAAACCTAGAAGAGCTTCTCTTGCAATTAATTATTTTCTGGTATTTCGTGCACCTTTTAAAGCCCAAATGCTGCTGTACTTCTGTAATTAGAATAATTTCAATAATTGAATTATTTTCTACAAATCCTGCTACCTTAGTTAACTAGGTTAACACTTTCCAATTAAGTTGGCTTTTTGTAATCCCTCACAACGTTTTCCGAGCTCTCTCACCTCATTTAAGATAAGTTTCCCAAAGATCAAACACACATAAATGTAAAATATTCCGTAAAATATACAATTTATATAGTTTTCTGTGCATTTGCACATAATTGTTATTGGTAAAGCACTCGCGCATCAACGATTGTTACTTTCGAGAGCTAATATTTCGGGGATTCCCAACGCAGCCGCAACAATGGTACGCCCCTTTCGCCGCAAGGGGATCGAGGAGGTGTACGGATCCAAGATGGACGCTATTCATCCAGTCAAGTCCGTGGTGGTGACCCATGCAGCTGGTATGACCAAGACGGCCGCCATGCGGACAGAGCGGGCAGCGACTGCTGGAGGTGGAATCATGAGTAGCCGGAAAGCGGAACAGCGTCCCCAGCGCAGCTTTGTGACTGAAAACGACTATTACATCACCACCAATCTGCCAATGACGGCCGGCAATTTGCGGAACGCCAACACAACCGCATCCCAGATGATGCCCGGCCACGTTCATCCGTCGCCGTACAACACCATGTCCTCGCGGCGCAACAACAATTTGGCCGTGAAGGCCAGCGCCCGTCAGCCGCAGGCCACCAAGGTGCCGCACTTTGTTCTGCCCGAGAACAAGGTGAACAATAGCATCTACACTATGACCAAGCCGAAGGAGAGCCACCGCCATGGGAAGTGCAACACCCAGCGGAGCAACTATGCCTTGAACGATTGCGGTGACTTCTCCGAAAAGGAGCTAATGGGTAACCATGCCCAAGGCAACATCAGCATCAATCCTCGCCAGCACACCCAAGCACACCAGATGCAATTGACGACCCAAAACATGGGGGTGCAGCATCCGCCGCAGCATCAGCTGCACCAGCAGCAGCAGATGTCCCACAGCAATCAGCAACATATTCAGCAGTATCAGCAGCTGCAGCAGCAGCAGCAGCATCATCATCATCCACATCATCCACATCCGCATCCGCATCCCCATCAGAAGCACTCGCGTGGACGTGGTCAGCCAAACCCGACTAGCAAGGCGCACGTGAGTATTGCCGATGACGATGACGAGAAGGAGGACGATCCCGAGGAGTTCTTCGAGCTAATAAGCCAGACCGTACAGCAGGCCGTTGGGGTGAGTAAAAGGCGTCTTAAAAACCCCCCAAAACTTATAAAGAGGTTATGCCTTCCTGCAGAACACCATTTCGGAAGCTCTGGTGAAGAACTTCCGGGATCTGGGCCACAAAATCGACAGGTTCTCGGGCGAACTGAAGCAGACAAATGAGCAGTTGGGCAAGCTGCAGGAGCAGGTCACCAGCAGTAGGTCTTCCCTACACCTCGTGAGAGTAGTAGCATAACCCATTTTCTTATCCAAATCTTATAGAGGTGATATATTACGGCGAGGAGAACTCGCGTCACTTCCGGTATCTTTGCATGAAATCCGAGTACGACAAGATGTACTATCAGCAACAATCCATGATTGGCAACAATTCGACACCGGAAATGATTAATGCCTCGAAGGCAAATCTCGCAGCAACCGCCTCGCAGGCCACCAATCTTGGCTGCAAGTCATCGCAGAGCCAGAAGCACTCCGGCGTAAAGCTGTCCAAGATCCAACCCAAGATGGTCACCAGGAGGGAATTGAGCGATTCGCTAAAGTCCCAGGCTTCCTACCCTAAGCCCAAGCAGCAGCAGCAGAAGCCGCTGGCAGAGCCTCGCAAGTCGTCCTCAGACCAAAGTCTCATAGCAAAGTCCTCGGAGACGGCCATGCGAGAGATGATGGGCCAACTCCAACGCTTCTGCAATCAGTTCAAGAAGAATGACATGGCCCAGGGAGCGAACAACTCGCTGCCCACCCTTGGCGACATTATGGTCCCGAAGAAACACTCCAATGAGTCGGTAGGCCTGACCGCTGCTCGCAATATGGCCGGCTGTCAGGGGGACAAAAAGGACGAAGACACTGAACTGGACACTCCCGTGGACAGCATGGATGAGTACACGGGAATGGATGAGTTCCAATTCTCCTCAGAAGTCTCGTCCTGCAGCGACGATGACATGTGTGTCCCCAAGTATAATACCGGAGATGTCACATCCCGGGGTGGTGTGTCCCTAGGAATGCGCGCCACCGCCAACAAGGGAGCCGGCGATGGACAGTAAATCAGGCACAATGATCCTGCTAAAAACAAGGAGAATTTCAAGTAATTTCAAGTTTTAATCCTGGTTTAGAGCGCACAAAATTGTAGAATAACTTGGTTTTCAAATTTAAGCCACATGTTTAACAAAAAAAAATTATAAGAACGTTGTGAGCTAGCGCATGTAAATGTATTTTCTCTCAAGGGAAACAATCTATTTTATTTTTCCGAAATTACAATAAATTCTCAAGGTACATGTAATTCTGAATTAATTATATTTTTACCAAGTTAAAACCTTCCGAAACTAGCTCGCTTAAACAACAAAGAACACTCTTAATGAGAAACTAACCTATTTGCTCCCCGGCAGTTCCAATCCCGGCTGAGTAATGCCCATCGGTGTCACTAATAACTGCATATTATATTGACTGCAACAAAAAAAGCGAATAATAACAACCTGAGCTGGCACCGAAACAAGGCAACCCCTTTGAGCCAGAGTCTAGTGGAAGCCAAGACCTAGCCACCCCCTTTAGCCGCCACTACGAGCTCTAACCAAGCAGCTAACTAACCCGGCCGAAAGGGGCAGGCCTGCAGCTGCATTTTTATGGGCTTACGGCAGTCGCGGTTCTGTCAGTTCTTCCGCTCGTTCAGTTGGTCGAAACAGTTAAAAGAGTGAACGTGGCCCGGAGGCAATCTACTGGTGCGTGTGTGCAAAAATTACAATTTTAAAAATAACCACAAAAAAAAATAAAAACCCCCAATGCAATCAAGATTTTCATTTAAATATTCAACTTATGCAATGCAAAACCCTGGGGAATGACCGAGAATGACTTCTGCTGGCTTTTCTCTCAACTGCAGTTGCTTTGGACATTAATTAAAAGTGTTATGCAAAAAGTCCAAAAACCCGGAAACAAGCTCTGCGAATGTCAAAGCCCAAGGCCCAAGAATGTCTCTGTTCAGCGTTCAAGGATGCCTTTCTGTGCGAAATTCAACTGGGAAAAATCCATTGAGCTTAACTGAGATAACCCCAACAGTGTTTAAAGCTAATATTGTGTATAAAACACAAAATAAAGTTTGCCAAATTACGATTAGTGCTCGTCACCTATGACATGAAAAAAACAAAAAGAAAAGGGTGAAACCCAAAACTTTTTCCCAACGAACTGGCTAATTGCAATGACCAATATTTAAACTGGCTACCACGAGGGTGGCGTTCACATACATATTTATATATTTATATATATATATATTTATAATTATGGGAAAGCGAACAGTCTAAACGAAAAACCACTCAATGCTGAGTGACAGTTTGAGCCAATAACCATAACAACCAGCGAGTGCCCGGCCTAAGCCAAGTTAGTCAAAACAAAACGGCCAAAACAGGTGCAATACGGTACGGTTTACCCTCGAGGGTGGGTTCCAAAGCAGCTGAAAAAGTAAAACTAACTAAAAGAGTTTAAAATAAACCAATAGAACATAATTGCATGGGCATTGCAAATCTGCTGCACCCGTTAATCAAATTGATTGTCCGCAGCGAGGGAACAAATACAAAGTCTGTTATGTGCTGGACAAATATAAAACGAGAATCGCTTTAATTGACCCTAAACTCACTGAGGCGTTCAGTTTTTTTCCCCCGAGCCATGGCTAAAACCAAAAACTATTGTGGCCCAGTCTGCCGGAGGGCTCGGAGTGCTGCGTGAATCTGTTTAATGAGTGCGCAGCATTAAATCAAAGAACTTGCCTTAAATAAATTCTATTGATTTTCCCAAAGTGCGAGAATATGAGAAAACAGCAAGTCAAGTACTTTGCACTGATAGTGAGTGTGTAGTGTTCGCGGAAAATCACAAGGAAAAGTGGACAAAGTGGAAACTGTGCCAACCCAAAGTCGCCGTGTCTGTGTTAGTGTGACATTTTTTTAATGCGATTAAAGTGCAACACTCTCCACGCAGTCGGCAAATGCTTAAAGTGGCAGGGGAAAAATGGCAAAAGCTTAAAATAAAATTGTACCCATAACGATTGAAAGCCCTTTTCAATTGCTAATTTCCAACTCACAATTTTCTTTCTGTGTTCCAGCGTGCTCTCTCTCTGTCTCTCTCTCTAAAAATGCCACTAACTGTTCGTATATGTTGAAGGAAGAACTGCAATATAATTGTAATTTTTTGTTTAATTAAAAACCATTAAACTCAAGCCCAGGAAGGTCATGGCTTCGAGGCAGTCGGGCCGCAGGCAGCCATTACCATTGGGTGAGTACTCAGTAAATGATGTAAGGCCAAGGGAAAATGCACTGGCATAAGTGGGAACTGGACAATGGAAACCACTCAGGGGGGATTTCCTATACTTATTCAGAGAGTTCTACAAGCGAAGACGGCTTCTTGATTGACTCTATTTTCTGTGAAAAGGAATTCAAACATTAAGGAAGCAGTGTATTATAGCGATTCCTTGAAAAAAAAGCTGTGCTTTATTTTCTCTGATTTAAGTAGGTTTATATTGAAAGAAAGTCATTCTCTATTAATTTTAGCAAAGTTCTTGACAAACCTTAAACGATTTCAAATAAAAAATCATTGGTAGCTTGTAAAATATACTTTATAAAATATTTCCTAAATTATTCCACTACTTTCAGCCCTGCTATAGTTTTATATTGAAAGAAAGTCATTCTCTATTAATTTTAGCAAAGTTCTTGACAAACTTTAACCGATTTCATATCAAAAATCATTGGTAGCTTGTAAAATCTGCTATATAAAATATTTCCAAAATTATTCCACTACTTTCAGCCCTGCTATGTATCCTCATCGCTCTCCCCTGCATCTTGGAGTGCCAGGGCATAGAGGTGACATCACCGACCAAGAAGTCGGCTCCCCTACGCATTACCAAGCCACAGCCCACAAGTCAGCAGGTCAAGCCCAGCAGTATTACCGCAAAGCCACCAACCACAACAGTGGCCATGGCCCCCACCACCATCGATGATGGAGCCTCCAGCTCCAGTGCCAGCGCCAGTTCGAGCTGGCACGATGGACAGCTAGCCCCGCTTATATCGTCCACCACGGAAAGCAGCAGCAGCGATGGAACGAGTGACACTTTAGTGCCGGAGATATGTCTCAATGGCCTCCAGATGACCGTCGACAGTCCGGATGAGGGAACCGTGATACGGAAACAGGATGAGTTTGTAAAGATAATAGAGGGCGACGTGATGCTCAGTGTCCTGACCAAGGATCCCATCTCCGCGATGTTTGTTATCAATCGCCTGAATCAGGCAAACTTCTTGATGGCCGACTTTGAAATTGGTTTGTAACAAGGCCAGGATTAAGGCCTTAGATTAAATTGAATTAAATTACAGCAAATGTTTATACAATTCTAATATTAATTAACTTATAATTTCAGGGATTCGAGCCATCAACATTGACAACAACAGCTTGGCCGAGAACATACTCCTCCAGGAGGTTCAGTTTATGCAACAATGCACCGACTTCTCCATGGGCATCTTCATCGATCTGGAGCTGTACAGGCAACTGGAGTCGGTGATTAAGGATCTCGAGTACAATATCTGGCCCATACCAGGCAACCGAGACCATCTCTTTCCAAAAGTTGCCCATTTGCTGCACCAAATGCCGTGGGGCGAGAAAATTGCCTCCGTGGAGATAGCCACCGAGACGCTGGACATGTACAATGACTTCATGGAGGCCGCCCGCCAGGAGCATATGTGCCTGATGCACTTCAAGAGCGACGAGAATGTGTACATTCTGTTCGGCAACAAGGTGGCCAGTCATTTTAAGGAAAATGGGACTCTGTTTGCAGTGCCCACCGATCGAACGGATGATGAGTTCCTGGCAGGTGAGTAAAAGATTCTTACCCGAGATACAGTATCTTTAGGTTGCTGCTTTCAGATTTGCCAAACCGAGCTTTTATCCTAATGGAAAATGAAATTGATTTGAGCACCAGCACCGAACTGGACAGCTCTCATACTACTCTGGATGAGGTGCTGATTGGAAGGAGCATAGTACCTTCGCGGGTGCTCAGCTTTGCTGGCTCCATTGTGGACCTAATGAACTGGCTGCGTGGCTCCCTGGCCAAGCACTGCCAGCGGGAGAGGGAGTTGTACTCGCTGAAGACTTGCTTTAACTTCCTCAACTTTATCGAGGACTGGCGGACATCAGAGTATAGACAGGCTCATGAAACCGCTGAAATCCTTATGCTTCTGGCAATGCGCAAGCTGGCCACAGTCATGAATTTCCAGATGTACCAGAAGAAAGTGCAGACGCTGGACAAGATTACGGGCGAGTCGCGGACGGAGCTGCGCGAGATAGCTTCGCAGAACTTTGTGACTAATGTAACGACGTACTACCACTACAACCGGGATAACCACACCAGCCTGGAGCTGAAGACCAAGTTCGGGCAGGTGTTCAACTGCCAATACAGTGCCGGGGATAATCGGCGATATCCCTTCCTGTTCGAAGGCGAATCTGTGATGTTCTGGCGCATAAAAATGGACACCTGGGTGGCAGCTGGACTAACAGCCGCTATACTCGGCTTGATTGCTACCCTGGCCATACTGGTGTTTATCGTCGTTCGTATCTCGGTGGGCGATGTCTTCGAGGGCAACCCGGCCACCTCGATCCTGCTGCTGCTCTCGCTGATCCTGGTCTTCTGCTCCTTTGTGCCCTTCTCCATCGAATATGTGGGTGAGCAGCGCAACTCACATGTGACTCTCGAGGATGCCCAGACCCTGAACACACTGTGCGCCGTGCGGGTCTTCGTGATGACCCTGGTCTACTGCTTTGTGTTCTCCCTGCTCCTCTGCCGGGCCGTGATGCTGGCTTCCATTGGCTCGGAGGGAGGCTTTCTTTCCCATGTCAATGGCTATATTCAGGCGGTTATCTGCGCCTTCAGCGTTGTCGTCCAGGTGGGCATGTCGGTGCAGCTGCTTGTGGTGATGCACGTGGCCTCGGAGGCGGTGTCCTGTGAGAATATCTACTATGGAAGGTGGCTGTGGGGTCTCCTGGCTTACGACTTCATCTTGCTGTGTTGCATGGGCGCCTTAATACCTTCTTTCTACCGCTCGCAGCGTAATTATCGCGAAGGCATTCTCATTGTCATTGGCACGGTGCTCATCATGGTCATCTGGGTGGCCTGGATAGCCTTATCCCTCTTCGGAGATGAGTGGCGCGATGCGGCTATTCCTCTGGGACTGCAGGCCTCCGGCTGGGCAGTGCTGGTGGGCATCCTGATACCACGGACCTTCCTCATAGTGCGGGGCATCGAGCGGTCGGACATTGCCCAGGCCCTGCCGTCGCTCACCTCGCTGGCCTTTGCCCAGAACAATCAGTACTCCTCGGAACAGGTGGGCTTTTCTGATGTACCTTTTATTATGAGATTATTAAATTTCAATAATTCTCATTGCAGAGTGTCTATGAGTGCGTGAATCCCGCCATGCGCCACTGCGCCCAGGATGAGGTTAACCACCAGTCGCCCAGTGAGATTCCCACGTTGCCCCTGCGTGGAGGTGGCCCCCGACGCCAGCAGTTCTTTGCCAATCTCCGCCAGGCTAATGCCAATATCAATCCCCAGCGTCCGCCGCCTCGACCCAAGCAGAGTCCTTCTCGTTCCTCGGTCTCCTCGCTGCCGCCCTCGCCCGAAAGCAACAAGATAACCAGGTTCTAGCCAGGTTCTAGCCTGGATTTCTAGATGATCCCACGATCCTGCGATCGATCCTTGACCTGTGTGTGATGATGCGCATCTAGTCAAAGCTCCAAGAACTCGAATTAAGCCTATTAATCACTGACGAACCAAGATCTTAAGGGAGTTCAGATAATAATAAAACTATTCCACAATTATATTGAAAGAATCCAACTTCAATTCTTTGTTATATGGTGGTGAACCTTGGAAAATCAAGAAATATTGCATATATAGTTTATAGATACCCTTGAGACCGCTCCTGGATTTTCTTTACCCAAGAAAAGTGAATTTCCCTGCTTGGTTTGTGCACCAACTAGGCCTTGAAAGCTTGAAAGCTTTACGACTCTCTCTCTCTCTCTATATATCTTTCTCTGTTTTTAGCCATTGCTGGTCTATTCCCATAACTCTAATTGGCTGGGCAAACACGTGACAGAGCAAACACCGAACAACGCAGGGCCAGAAGGAATTCATCTAAGGCTGAACCACAGCGACAACACCGACGACGACGACAATCGTAGGACTCAATATCCTTGTGCGTCACGCGACATCGGACGCCGCCCATCGTTTGTTTGGCCTTGGCCAGGGGCGTAGCAAGGATATGGGGTCTTATAGTGGAGGACGCTGACGTCAGGGTGACACTGGCCGGGGCTCCCTCGCTCGCTCGACCATTGACCGTGGTACATGGACAAATGCGCAACAAGATATGCCATCTTGGCCGGCTTTGGAAAAGCGAGGTTGCCGCAAAACTACCGACTACACGCGACCATTTCAAATGGCGCCGATTTCGCTGACAATGCCACGCGCCAAGCATTAGGGCTATATATACTGTAAACACACAAATATGTATATATATATACACAGAGAACCTCAATAAAGTTATGCTTTGCCATGTAATCTCGCCCGAAAAGCCCCACCGAAAATCCCCCTCTCGACAAAAATGTATTGCACACTTTTTGGGTAGGCGCCGCGGCGTGGAAAGCGCTTTGTTTTCCGCGCTCTTTTCCCTTTGCAATGGCCTGGCCGTTGGCATAATTTGCACTTCATTTGCCGACGACAAGGAGGAGAGCGAGCGCTCACAAGCACACGCAAAAGGGAAATGTCTTAGCCTGCCAAGGACACGGATAAGGATGAGCGTCAGTGGGTGTTGCGATTGCCGGCTGGCGATAGCCCTGCGAAATGGGTTTTTTCATGCCGCTTCTCCCTCTTTTTATTTGTGTGTCCTTGCGTATGTTTTGGCATAATTTTCAGCACAGTTCTTGTAATTAAATTCAGCGCTTCTGTGCAAGATAAGGGAATATTCAAATCATCCCATTGCCGCATAGAACTCCCTGCAACTTCGGTCGTAATTGGCCATGTTAAGCAGCATATAATCATGGCCATCCCGAAGGATTTGCAGCTGTGTGTGACACTTGACTGTCAAAAGCTGTGCTACGTGACATTATTAGCAATGCAGTCCTGCCGCTGCCGCATGTCCTTTAGCCGGCACGGCGTGCTGCCGGCCAACTTCGAACGGGGCGCATGATTTATGACTATGACAGAACTAATGATGCCACATTCGTTTGAGACCCCGCCGCCGCCGGGCCAGGCGTGTGGCACAGGGGCACAACCATTTACTCCTACATAACTCTATGTATGTATATCTCCGTCTGCTACGCAGGATATTTTGTCCTTGGACTGAGATTCTCCTCTGACAAGTCAAATTTCGAAGCGTCACCGGCTGTGACGTTCCTGGCCCACGCCAGCGATAACATTTGGCGAAACAAATCATAAAAGTCGCATCCACTTGTAAACTTATACTTGTAGTTCAATCTGCTACATGAAAACTTCGTTCTTTTGTTGGAAACATGCCATAAAAAAGGAACCATTCCCTGCGTTTTGCCACTGAATGATTCAACAGAGTATCTATCGCTTCCCAGTGACGACATCAACCCATCTACCGGTAGAAATCAGACATTATGGTTGGGAGAGTTACGCTGAAAGAAAGAATATTTGTGTGAATTTTATATAGTG
>JAEIIH010025520.1:0-34014 GCA_018904745.1 Drosophila orosa
TTTTTATGAATTTTTGACAATTTTAATGATGTAACCCCTTATAAAATTTTGAAAAAATTGATAAAAATTTAGTTTCCTCCGGACATGGCTAGATCGACTCGGCTGCTCATGCTGATCAAGAATATATATGATTTATAGGGCCGGAAACGAATAATTCACCTAAAATAATTACATTATAGGGACTTAAAATCAATATTTTATTATAATTATGTTATATGATAATTTGTTTGGCAAATCAAAGGTTTTCCAATATTATAACTAAGCAAATAGGCATTAAATTTATTATTAAAGCATTTGTATGTTAGTTGTGATTAAGTAAATAAATTATATGGCTTGTGGCTATATTGTATTATATACTTCCTATCAATACACATTTCTTACCAAAGGCTGCGAAGGCGAGTGCGCTCCCGGCTGACTGAAGTAGGTTGTGGGTGAGACAGGCGGGCTGGGATAAGGCCAGTAGACAAGTGGAGGCGGATAGAAGGCCGACGCCGGGTGGTGCGGATGCGAATGGGGATGGGCGTGGTGTGGATGGTGGTGCGAGCGGGGCGTGGCCAGCAGTGGTGTGTGAGGAGGCGGCGGCGGCGGACCCGCTCCATAGGCGGGGAAAGGAGCGCCAAAATGGGCGCCCAGCACAGCGGCACCTAGACCAAGAAACAAAATAAACAAAAGGTTATTATTAGCTAAAGTTTCTCCAAATCTCCTTGGGGGAAACTCTAGCGAAAAACGGGTAATTCTGAGGGGGGAGCTATTGGTAATTGGTAAGGGGTAGTTGGTGTTGTGAGTATGACTTGACATATACAAGATATACAGGTATATATGCGGGAATTGCTCTGCAGATCCTTGGGTTCTAGCTTTCCTGATACTCTTAATAGTTTCTTTTCCTTTTCTGCTTTGGTTACTTGGGTTAGTTAGTGATCTTAACTCCGTAGCTAATAGGGTTAGTTGGTTGGGGTTTTAGGTTTTAGGTTAGCAGGGGCAAAATCGTATTCAATCACTCACCGTTTAGACATTGCAATGGTAGGAGAGACATATATATATATATAGTACTTGGTAGTTGGAACGAGTATCTTACCACCTCACCACCAGAGACCATGAAAACAGTTGCGCACAACGAGAGTACAAGTACAAATTTGGAACATGTTTAGCCAATTGATTGTTTGTTTGTTTGTTTGTTTGTTTGTTTGTTGATTGTTGTTTGTTGGGTAATTTTGAGTCGATTGTTTAATCCAAGCACCAGACCGTATTGATATTATGCACCCGAAGGACGACTGCGCCGAGTTACATACAGGATGCGTCTATGGACTAGTACGATCATGATGGACATTCCACTTAAAGTAACGAGAGCACCATATAGTTATATATATTGATACTTATATGCAGCTAGGAACAGTGACGGAAACAGAAACCAATTACACACGCCATATGCCGACTCCGATTCCATCAGATCCACTGAAAGTCCGCTGAAAACGCGATCGAGTGTAAAGCTAAGCCTAAGCCCAAGCCCCGGATACCCCAGTTACATGTGTACATATATAGGAGTGTGTCTATGAGGGGGTATGGTGTGGGTCACGGGATCAGGGATATATAGGGATAGTTACGGGTTACAGTCCATTAGTAGGGAGTATCTTAACCCATTATATGACTTATTTCGTGGGGGTTTTTTTGATTTGTTAGATCGATCCTCTACTCGTCGGGATACAACACACACAGAGAGCGACAGAGATGGTAAAAAGGTAAAGATATAGATAGAGAGAGAGAGAGAGAGAGAGAGAGAGAGCGTAGGCGGTATGTCGTATTTTATTGATGTAAAAAATTAATCAAAGATTGTGTTTACTAACATCTAGTGGTATTAAAAAAGAATGGAATATCAAAAATTGTAAAAAGTTTCCAGAAAAAAACATTAAAAACTGTTGCTGTTGTGCGTACAAACTAGTTAAGTAGAGATATTATTGATTGGTTGTTTAAAGTGGCCGCAGAACCCGCTCGGAAGCCACTCGATTGCCATACGACTACTAAGAGACTATAAGGTTAAATTAGGCTAAGGATTAGGCTAGGCGCTGGCCAACTTTCCCATGCCTCGATATATATTCTCATATACTCCCAAGCCGAGCGGAACTGAGTGTTAGACGCAGCGGGAGGAGAGAGGAATGGATTCAAGGGATATCCCCCTCTGGGAAGACGCTGACAAAAAGCTTGGAGGTGTGTGTGTGTAAAGATCACCAGTAACCACACACACACACTATATATGTTTGTTTAGACACTAAAGCGGACCCAAGACTTACAAGAAGCTTTAGATATAGAGTATCTCTAGTTGATCCCGAGACTAAATTAGTGATGACAGAGAACACACACAGACAGTGAGAGAGATATATCGAGAGATATATAAGGTAGAGAGTGATAGGTAATAGAGAGTACTATCCCGTTTGCGACTAACACCAGTTACGCACACTTAAGAGCTACACCATCTAGAATCTAGGCACTATTTATAGGGTGTACGGTATATTGCAAGTCAAAACGATGAGATTATTATTATTAATTGTTTGATTAATTAGTTAGCGGCCAAGGAGAGAGGCACGGGACAAGTCTCGCCATCATCATCATCATCATCATCATCTTACAGCTAACATGTATAAATGTTTAAATATATATGTTTATAAAACGATGGGCACACAGCTGACACTCCACCGATCGTTGGTTATTCAAGAACTGGGTATCATTATATCATTTATATAGATTCGCTTAGCCCGTAAACAGTTCTCGGTATCGTTTCGATATTGGATTTGGGTTTCGGTTTCAAAAATTCAGCTTAAATATGCGCTTGAGCCAACACCTGACGTCGTTCATGGCGGGAGCTTGGATATCTCGGGGCTGGGAAAGGAGAGAAGGGTCTTTCGAAAGGGGTGTATGTAGTAAACATTAAAATTAGATTGCACTGAAGGGGCACTTCG
This sequence comes from Drosophila orosa, assembly GCA_018904745.1. Taxonomy (NCBI): domain Eukaryota; kingdom Metazoa; phylum Arthropoda; class Insecta; order Diptera; family Drosophilidae; genus Drosophila; species Drosophila orosa. The sequence goes on from JAEIIH010025520.1 coordinate 2,952, forward strand.
CCACTAGAGAGGCCACTCTCTCCCACCATGAACGACGTTAGCCTCTGTTGATTGCCTTCGAATCGGACGGGGGGGTGGGCTTGGGTTATATATTTTATGCATATATATATATCTCATTCCACCCCCCTCTGCCTTGGACACACACGCCCGCACACACAAACACCAAGCTTTTATAAAAAAATTATAAATTGTGTGAAAATGCTTAGTAGAACACAAGTGATCACAGGACTCTTTTTTCGATCCTTTTTCTAAATTCCCTCTGTGTTAGCCGTTGTACAAAATGCATATGTGTGTGTGTGTGTGGGTGAGCAGTGCTTAGGTATGTGTGTGTGTGTGCGCCCGCGTGTGTGTTTAAGGTTTAGGGTTTAGCCCAGATCTGATCAGGTAATAATATCTGTTGTATCTCTTGAAATCTCTACTAAAAATATGCCATAAATACAAAGACATGGCTTATAACACGATATATTAATCATTAATCCCTCGATCAGATCTGGTTCAGTGCCCTGTTATATTATATATATGTTTATAGTAAGTATTATTCGCTTAGACCATAGACAAGTATGCTTAGGCTACTACGAGTACTCCATACAAGAAAAGTACTTAAGTCTACGTTCCAAGTTGGTAATTTTAAGCTCTAGAGAATGTCTGGTATGCAGGTGTGTGAGTGTTGCCACGATGGTACATATGATATATATGGTATGATATATGTGGTGTGTTTGTGTGTGCTTTAAATGCGGGTTTTACTTTCGCATGAACGACACCCATCGCCCCACTCGCGGAATGTGCCCGAAGTGCTGGAGTTTATGGAAGCCATTGCCTCCCGGATCTATATGCCAGGATTGTAGTAGGAGTACACGCTACTGGGCGTTCGGGTCAGAGCCCGCTTGGCCGCACTGGCCGCCGCCGCTGCTCCGGCTGCATCCTGCTGGAAGGCATTCTCATACGAGCGCTTCATGGAGCTGCCTGCCGAGGAGCCGGCGGACGAGGCTGCTGTACCAGCTCCTGCCCCAGCAGCTGCTGCTGCGGCTGCTGCTGCTGCCCCCGCAGAGGTGGGCATATAGCTAAGCGGAAAGGGCGGCAGATAAGCCGCCGCAGGGCGTTGCATTAGCACAAACTGCGGCTGATGGCCCTGCTGTAGCATGGCACTGGCATACAGCTGCTGCTGCTGCTGCTGCTGCTGTGCCTGCTGATGCTGCAGATACAGATGCGGATGCTGTTGCATCAAGGCGCTGGCATAGAGCTGCTGTTGCTGCGCTTGCTGCACTTGCTGCTGCTGTTGCTGCTCGGCGGCCAGGGCAGCTGCTGCCGCTTGCTGGCGCACCAGCAAACTTTGCTGGGCAATGAACTGAGCCTGCTGTTGGGCCAACAGGGCGGGCGTGGAACCCGCTCCTCCCGCCGATCCTGGCGGCGGCAACGAAAACGGATTGATGGAGTAGCTTGGAGGAGCCAGGGCCACCGCTGCATTCTGCAACGAGGCAGCATTATGAGCAGCAGCAGCAGCCGATGGTTGAGCGGCCATAAAGGAGGCCAGTCCGCCGGCTGTTGAAAGATTCGGCAGCAGGGCCGAGGACGGAGGCAATCCATGATGAGCGGCAGCGGCAGCGGCAGCTGCAGCGGCTACCGCTGAGTGGGCGTGACTCGGGTGCGTATGCGGATGAGTGTGCGTGTTGTGTGAATGGGAGCCGCCCAGCGGACTGAGCGGACTGAGCGACTGGGCAACTGAGCCGGCAGTGGAGCTGACCGTCGGCGACTGACCGCCGGCCGCCGAACTGAACATACCCGAGGTGGCCGCGAGCAGAGAGGTCTGCTTGTGGGCATGGCCAGCATGATGCGGAGGCGGCGGCTGGGCCACTGGGGAGGCCAGGCCGCCATTGAGGACCATGTTCATGTCGTCGCCTGAGCACTGGAACACCTCGATGTAGCGGAACTTCTTGCCAAAGACCATGTACTGGTTGTGCTTGCGCTGGGCACACAAACGGGCCGAGTCCTCCGAGTCCATTTGGATGAAGGCCTCGCCACTGGGATGGCCCTGTAATGAAGAAAATTAAGATATATAATACAAATTTCACTTTTCAAATGATTTCCTTGAACTCACCTGCGCATTAATCACCATATGCACACCCTGGTAGATGATATGCTTGGCAAAGTCGTCCAGGAAATGGAGTATGTGCTCGACCATCGCCTCGTAGGGCAGTCCGCGCAGCCGAATGCAGTTCTTGGTGGTGCCCGAGGTGATGAGGTGCTGTGTGGGGAGAGTGAGAGCGGCATGGGGCACCGGAGGGCAGAGGTTAGCTGTCTGTGTGGCTGCGAGGCTGTGACCGAGGCTGTGGGCACCCACCTGCGGCAGAAGCGGCAGCTGCATTGTCGGCAGCTGGGCGATCAGCGGCGGCTGACTGTGATTGCCGCCCGACTCATAGTTCTTGGGATCCATCGAGCGGTTGAGCACCTGCTGCACCTCGGCGGTTGTGGAGCGGAAGAGCTCGATGTACCGCTGCCCAATGGACTCACGATGCCGGCCCAGCGCCTTGGGAGCGTCCGTCTCATGGGCAAACAGAACGAAGGCATCTCCGGTGGCCCGTCCGTCTGGTTTCTTCACAAACAGCACGCCCTCGCTACCGTCGAGAACGTGACAGGGCGCCGTGTCGCCAGTGGTGAAGAAATCCAGCTGGGAAAGGGAAAACATATACATTTTTATTAGTTTGTTCATTAAAAAATGTGGTATTGAGTTTATGTATATTTATTTTAATTTAAATATAATCTAAACAATGTGAAACTAAGCTAGTTTATTCTATAAAATCAGATTTTGAATACTTATAAACCTGAATTTAAACATGTATATTACAGAGAGACGGTTTAGAGTTTAATTCTTATCTGAAACTGATTTATTTCCTTGAAATAAAGTTTATAGCTCACTAGAAAATAATTAAAAACGAAGTCTTGCCTTTTTAGTACTTGGACAGCAAAAACATTAACATACAACTACAAAAAGACAAAATTTTAAAGAATAGCAACAGAAATTATTGATATTGAATATTTGTACTGTATTTAAACTATATTTTCAATATGATTTGGGGGCTTCTTCTCTCAATATAGCATGTACATTCTTGTTCTTAGTTAAGAAGTATTCTTTCTTTGTTTAGAACTTTTTCATTTTCATATCAACTTGAAACTTGACAAATATTCAAGGAATCTGAATCAAATCCATTGTTCTATATCTTATAATATTTATGCACATACTAAATACTCACCACTTGCTTGGCGGTGGCATCATAGGGCAGACCCCGCATCCGTATGATCACCTGGGCGCCCTTGGAGAGAAAGGCCTGCGCCTCATTGGACGCACCGCCGGCAATGGCCAGGAAATCATCCCCGGAGGCTCGGTACACCTCGATGTAACGGGTGCCAATGTGATGCTTGTGCCGCTTGAGCGCCATGTCGCGATGCTCCTGGGACACAAAGCGTATGAGGGCCTCGCCGTTGCGCCGTCCCAGCGGAGAGAGGCAGAGTGCCACGCCGCCCCTGGAAATGGCAGAATGTGTAAATCAGTTGGGAAGATAAAGTAGGTCGCTTGTAATCGCGGCGGTTGTGACCCCTTGAACTGGCTTATCAATGGGTTGCATTGCCTGGGATTAAGTGGGTTTGGGTCTTCCACACACACACACACACACAACTCACTTGGCTACGTTGAGGCCGCGGAAGAACTTGGCTATGTCCTGGTCACTGCTCTGCCAGGGCAATCCTCTGGCCCGCACTATGCAGTTGCCGTCGATCTCGTCGTCAATTGAGCTGCGGGGGAAAAATACAGAAGCACAAGCACAAGAGGTGTTAGTAAGTAAGTAACCAAGTGACTGACTGCCTATCCTTATGCAACACGTGTGTGCTGGAGAAGAGCCTTTGGAGAAAACGGCGTCGCAGTCACGTTCCGCCATGCAGCCAGAGTTCTTGGCGATTACAGAGTCGCATAAACATTTTCTGCTGACTCTCCCAAACACACACTCTTGCACACACACAAAGCAGAATGTCATGCATAAATGGGCCAGCCAGCAAATAACAAAAAAAAACTAATAAGAAATACATGGAAAAATGGAAAATAAAACCAAACGAGCAGCGCGAACAAATAAAAACATGAATAATCCGACAAGGAGTTTTGGAAAATTGCCATTCCAATACCCCGAGACTTGGAGGTTACCTCTCTCTCTCTCCCCTGGCTAATTGAATATTTAATAGACGGCTGTTTTTTTTTTTTAGGTAGCTAAAATTTTCCAAGGCGATCCCGCGATAACCAGAAACGTTCCCTATGATCCGTTGCGATGCCACCCGATACTATAAACGACACGATCCCATCCGATTTTGAGGAGGGAGTACTGAAAACCGAGACCGAGACCGATCCCTTGCCACAACGAGCTCTTATCGCCTTCCAAGCCAAACGTAGACTGAGGAGACGACGCTCCCAGCTCGGATTTGGGGGCCGCTTCGTGGGTCTGGGTGTCTCAGGTCTCGAGTGGGATTTCTTATGAGTTTGAGTGAGTTTCTCGTGGCTCAGCTGAGAGGGGGCTTGAGTGGAGTCTTTGTGCTGGCGGAACTAGCTCAAAACCTTTTCGAAAGCTTGCGAACTCACCAAATTCCAGGTTCCAGTACCAGATTGACCAACTCGTTTGCAGCAAATTTGTGACCTGCACAAAGGTAATATTTGTTTAGTTTGGATTTAAAGGGATGAAGCTTAAGCTGAGAGTACTCACCTGCCTGCAGCAGTGTCTGGATCACAGAGACCATGTCGCGAGATTCGCGTATGTAAAAGTCGTTGTCTTCCACCGATGAAGTGTTGAGATCTTAAGGGAAAACAAAGGAAGGTTTGTAATATATATAAATATCTATATAATCATCTTAAATAGATGAAAATTTATTTGTTATTCATTGATATATATAGGAAATATGCATATTTATTAAAGATTTCAGTGATTTTAAGCAGCTTTATAGTTCTGAGGCAAAAATTCTTATATAAAAATATAAATAATTATTAATATACATTCAATTCTAATTTGTATTCTTGACTAACGACCTTAATGACATTTTTATACGTATGGGAATTTTTTTTAACCTACATATTATACATAATATTCCGAATAAATATAATATAAAACTAGTTTAAGGTATTTCCCGACTCACCTCCCAGCATCTCGGCAATGGACTGCGGCATGGGCGCCGTTGGCGCCTGCAGCATCTTCTTCACATCCTTGACGGGGACAAGGGCGCGGGCAAGGTCGCCGGACTTGTAGCGCAGAAACTCCTTGCGCAGGTCACTAAAGCGGTTGTAGTACGTAGGCAGCTCCACATCCTTGGCACTGGCCTCCCGGTGCAGGCACTGCCTCAGCGGCAGTTGTCCGTCCGTGACCAGCTTGATCTCCGTTTCGTGGAGCGACAGCGAACGCAGGTAGGCATCGAACTAAAGGGAAATATATATCAGTTATTAGTAAATGCAATTAGTACATAGAGACTGGAGCAAAGGTCATATACTAGAGTATAGAGGAAAATACCCCAAGCATTCCACTGGAAAAGTAGACTCTTTGGGTCACTCTACTGATAGTGCCACACATTCGCCCCAATGCCAGTGACTTGGAACCCGTTTAGTCGCCGGCAATTATTGCCAATTAAGTGAACAGTTTTCAGCCGTGTCACGGTGAGTAAATATAACACGCGGCTTAATGTCGCATTAACCGCTGGAAATCGCGGCAGAGACTGGAGTATAATCCATATGACATCACTAATCCCCAGCCGTTTTGCCCCTTTGTCTGTCTGACTGCAGCTGATACTCTCTCTTTTTTTTTTATCTCTGCGAGCCCTATTGACTTGACCAATTAGTATGCCAGGCTTGTGCCGGATATTTCCAATGCGTCACGCCTTGATCTCGTCTCGGAACTAAAGTCTATAGATGCAAGGGGGTAGGATCTGAGATCTAATCGGATTAGGGGGATTTTAAAGGGAATAATCGGGAATTCTATGATCGAAATATTAATAAAGAAAGCATATTTTTAAAGTCATTTAACGGAAACTGGACATAAACCTGATTAAAACTTCTTGTTTCCATTTTAACTACCCCTTTAAAATAAAGATTTACAAACTATAAAGCTTTGGGAGCTACAAAACGCTTAAAGAAGGTAAATAAAGCTATGATTCAATTCCGTTCCCATTTCCAAACCCCCTATTCGGTTCTTCCGAACCATTTCAAGATCTTTTATCTGCATCGCTGCCAATAATGTATGCCGAATGTGTTTGTTGAGCGGCATTTTCCCGCACCTCTGCCAGCGAGTCAAGAGTGTCAGAATGGAGCCGAAACTAAAACTGGGGGCTTGCCTGAAGTGGTTGCCTTATCAGGGAGGGTTTCCGATAAGCATTGACAAGGAGCGAGTAGGAGGTGGAGGAGGAGGAGGAGGTCTTGTATGAATGGGTGTGGAATCTGTGCAGGGCCAAAGGTCTCCAAGAGGAGAGTGCAACCCATGATGATGGGGCAAGAACTAATAACACTCATTGTGACTTCTGCGTATTGAAATCAGATCTTTGATCGCCGATCGGCTTTATCGGTGAAACATAAATAAATAACACGTAAGACGCAAATGTTATTAATCTTTAACTAATCGGGGAACAGTAGAAATTACAAATTACAATAAGCAATGAAAGATAAAGATGTCTTAGCTATAAGATAGCATTAAGAAATGTTGTATGTAATTTTTACAAGTATTTAACTTTAACTAAGATGAAAAATCATTATTTTAGTTGCCATTTCATCTTTGTAAAGTCCTCAAAAATATGTAAATACAACGAATATATCTCTGAAATTAACACAAATCAATTTTCCCTCTATTAAACCTTATTATTTTCATATAAAAATATATTTTCTTGCATTGTTCATATAGTTTTTTCTCCCCGTGCACTTTTACAACCCTGGAAACCCGATGCCCATTGATAAGAGACGACGCAACACTTGAACAAGAGGCCGGGGCAAGGACCAACAAATACTCATTCTCTTTTTAGAGGGTGCTTTCCATAAATAGACCATACACTGTCCCCCCAAAAACGTTTGCATCCACTATACGCCGCCATACACATAGTGCAGTGTGCCTAATCTTATCGGATTCGGTTACCGGCTCCTCTCCTCCTACGGCTGATAACAGGCCGAAATCCAAACAACCCGAAACAACGTGCTCCGTCCGATTACGGTGTGGATCAGATTGGGATGGGATTGGATTGGATTGAATTGGATTATATGGTTGGTTGGTTGATACGCACCTCTTCGATGGCCTCGCTCAGTGGCTTGCCCGCCGCCTGGGCCTCTGCAATGGGCAGGATTAACTCGCTGCCATTGTCCAGGGTGCTTCCGTTGCCACTGCCATTATTGGAGACTGTGGAGGAGTCGCCGATGGCTAGGGGCGGGGAACTGGCCGTGTTGTTGGTGGCACTCGAGTTGTCCGAGGAACCGGAGATGGTGCGATCCTTGATGAAGTAGCCATCGGGCCGCACGAGTATTTGTTTGGTGCCAACGATCTGTGAAAGGGAGATGGTGGGAAAAGTATTCATTAGTCTCGTAGTCTGGCTAGACTATGATAATTGCCAGTAATAATGATAGGAAAAGGTCGTAAAGGGTCTTCGGGGGATAAAGATTCCGGTACTCTTACTAAGGGTTATTATATATTAAGCCCAAGTTGGGGAGTCTTCATATTAAATACTTAAAAAATATGTTTTTCTATAGGAAATATATTTTCATTTCACAAAGTATACTACCATTTCATATTTGTGCATATATATGATTCCCAAACTCGTGTCATTGTATACAAAAATACAGTAAGCTTGACTGTTTCCACTCTTATCAATCAGCAGCAGAAATCCGCTCTTGACCGAGCCAAGTTTGTGCTATCACTATCATCCGATAGCGGGGTACACCTGCAATCCGGGGCGCCATGTTTCTGGATGGTTCTCGGGAAGTACATATTTTAAATGGTGAACTGCGGAAAACCTTCAGAGTTTCAGGGAACAAAGAGACAGTCTTGCGTCAGCGGATATGCAAACAAGTCAAAGAAGTCGCAATCCGAATGGGAATCGAAATCAGTATCGAGGCACTCTGCAGGTAGTTGGGCTCTATGCAAATCTATAAAAATTCGAAACTGAACGGTCGGAGCAGGCAGACAGACCTTAGGCCTTAGGAAATGAAACTAAAATTGTACTTTTCTTTGTTTTCCAATTTCTGACGGCGTCTGAAATCGATTTGCATGGGCTTTGAAATGCCAAAGCAATATTTAAGGGGAAACGAGGGCGATACGATGGTTGGGTTGGGTGGAATAGGGTTCCGAGGAAAATGAAAAATGCATGAGTTTGCGGCCGTCATGTTATATTCATCCAGCTCGGGCATATTTGGGTTCCTTTGGGGTTAAGAGCGCCCCTAATTATGCCAGATTTTTCGGTTTCCCGATACATCCGATGATGGATACGCTATATAGGAGGAAAGAGGGTATATTCCGGAGTCTATTTAACCCACTCAGTTAGTAAATTGAATTATTAAAGTTCAGACAGCCAAGAGTTCTAATTGGTTCAAGTAGAGCCGCCGCCACAGAGCGATAGAGATTAAGAGCGGCAGCGGTGACGGCCTCACCTGTCCGCGCACCTCCACTCCGGCCACTTTTTTTTGCAGTTTGTTTTCGAATGTTAATTAACTTTAATTGTTGCCATACGAGTCATAACTAGCCTGTAATTAACATGCCAATTACTGCGTCGGTATATGTAAGCCAGCGAGTGAGTGTGTGTCTTTATCAAATCAAGAAAATTGCTCCCGAGCAAGAAATCTATAACAGAGAAATTCAATTTGAGATCGGGCTGACACGAAAATGGAAGCGGGAAACAGATCACCTGAGATGATATGTCGGAAAAGTGTGTCTCCGTTCCGGAAAGTCGACTGCCAGGCAATAAATTCTGTTATCGCGCTTCCCCCCCAAAAACGAATACCATAATCAAGCGATCCGAATTGACAGTTCCATTGTACCGCCCCTCAACTGTCCAAAATAAGACTAGCCATCGCTCCATTAGGCAGCCAAATGACAATCGGAATCGGTCATCGGTATTGGCGTTATTATGGGGCACGTCGACGGTCTGCCAAATATAAAGCCCAGACCACTTCTATGACGGAATCAAATATTAATTTCTGTTACTGGATTATTGCAATCATGATGACGATGGAAGGAACCATATGACACTTTGGTTTAGTATTAAGTTTGGAGTAGACCTGACTCACCATGACATTTCAAGATATGTTCAAGGATTTAAAAAGAGATATATATAGTTTCTTCAAAATATATCCTACTATCGCCTCACCACGACTCTTATTATATTTAATATTTTAAGTATTTCAGAGTTAACAACATAAACTGAGTCCCGATGATAATTTCAAAGATCTTCAAGACATATCAATTAAATTTCTGATCTTAAGCTAAGCTATTATGGTCTAAAATTAAAACATATAGCTATTAGTCTTCAAAATTGACACGTTATATCACAAAGCAAGCCTTACTTTCCCTTAATTAATTTAAGACTCTTAGGAAATAGTTTAATGATATATTATACATGTACAATAACAATCACACTTTTGTCTCGTGATCTGAACCAAATATATTCATAATTCGCAACCTTTTAAAGTGACTTAAACATTATATATTGTCAAAAATGACGTCAAATCTGTGTATATAGTTAATTTTTCTTCGATATGCAGCGCTACTTTCCAATGGTTTGCGAAAACCGTTGCTAGCATTATGTGGCCCCAGATATTTGCATAGATTTCGCAGACTGAATTTGGTATTCAGATATAAATTATATTTATTCAGAAGTCTGCTGTAGACTAGTATAGCTCATTAGGGTCCAAAACCCGGCGAGGGGGTGTCGGCGTAAGGAAGGAGGATGTCTTGGAGAAATTCGAGCGTCTGACCCCTTGACCCATCCGAAAATAGCAAGAGAAAAGCGAAATAAATAATAATAATAATAATATAACCACCAATAGTTTGCCACGGGGACTCACCGCGAAAGATTAGCATAAAAATTGGCCCCAAAGCCGAATCGTTTTGCGAAAGCCACTGAGCCACTTAGCTGGAAGCCAGAGTTTAAGTTTGGGGTAATTAATTCACAATAGCTTGGCAGCTGCCAAAGACAGAAGCATGGCGGGTCAAGGGGGCCATCGGAAGGGTCTCAAAAAAGTCTCGAAAACTGAAATAGAAGCACCCGTAATTGCGGTCCCCCAATGTCGCCATTAAATGCCACTTAAGATCACCCGAAAGGGGCCCCCTCATCGCTGGGGAGGAGGAGGAGGAGGAGGAGGTGTACTCCCTGCACTTACTAAAAATGTTGCGTGCTCGTCATAAAATCGCGACAATGTCAGGCAAACATCTCCGACGACAACAAACGAAAAAAGCAAAGCCAGCAAATAGCCCCTCAAGAGCCCCGACCCGAAAGGTACACACAGAGCCATCATCTAATGGCCGGCAATTTTTCCCTCATCAGTTCTAGCCGGTGCGAAAACAACCTCCACAATATATATAGGGGTATATATATATAGTGTATAGTAGGTATCGGTGCGGTGCCTTCGAACACGCAGCCTCCGCCGGAATCGAAGCGTCCACGTAACCGCCCGATACGGGTTTTGTGTGCTCTCGAGATTGTCAAGCGCATTGGGCAAATAAAATTGCGTACCGAAAGCGTCATAATTGAACCCCCACGAAATGCATCGAAAATGGGGAAACCGAATGGTTGCATTGCTCAATGGAAACCGATAATGGCGGGGGATAAATTATTCAAAGATCTTTCAATCCAAAACAAAACGATTACCTCACTTGCTAACCATTAACTTGAATTACTATAAGTTGGGGCAAAAATCTCTAAGATGATATGATTGATGATCACATTTATAAATCGAATTATATGACACGATTTAAATCTGGAATAACACGATCAGTATTATAAAAATCCCTTCTCTAGGCTTTAAACTTTTTTTCCCACAGTAAACACATATCATGAAGGATTCCTATACCCCAGTCGATGCCTATTACATCATCTGCAATTTGAAAATCTTCTGTGTGCTTTCTTGGAAAACTTTGCTTTGGCACTTGGCAAATAAAATTTAATGGCCGGGCGATAGTTTGTCGGTTAGGGAATTTCGTAATGCCATGGAGAGGGCTTTCGACTCGACGGGACAGCAGGTTTCGGTTGGTCTGCCCTTAGCCACCTCGGATGTTTAGAGATTTTTTCCAAACAATTAGTGTCAATCGCTTGGTAAACTCAAAATATGCAAATATCCATATATATACGCTGTTCCCGCCCCACCATTTGTTGAGGGATCTCCCCGAAAACATAAACATCTAAACCCCAATCACGTGGATCGTTGCACGTTGGAAATTCTGTCGGATTCCAGGGTTCGAAAGTGTCAATCTGGGCATTATCTTCTCGCGCCTCGTAAATACATATAGACAAAGGTATGTATGTATATACCCGTTAATTAGATATATATCGTATTGTGATTGCTGCTTGCTTTTCTAGTATTTTAGCTTTTCTTTGATATGTCGATCGACAGTAGCAACATGTCATTATAATATCTGGAGAATAATCAAGAGATTACTCTATTTAATTCAAGGGTATTTCGGAATATGGCTGGCCGAATGAAAACAGCATCTCATTTCTCCAACATTTTTGGCGAATCAAAATCGAGAGCTGTAACATAATAAGCGATCGCTACGCCACACAGTTGAAAGTGCAGCGTGTGAGCCGGCTGTATGGGTGAGTATCTGTGTGTGAGCGAGGGGTCTGTTATCGCACAGCATTCATTAATTAAAGCGTAGACGAGAGCCGAGCGATCCACCAACAAAATGGTGGTCAGTGGGCGGCGCCACCAGAGATACCCTAGGGGAAATCAGGGAGCTTACTTCCTATATAGAAACTGTTTAAGGGGGCTTAGTTTCTATATAAAAAAAATGTCCACAGTCTATTTGATCTTTAGAAATATCAATTTTATCATATCTTGCCATTAAAAGTGACAATTAATTAATTGGGCCGTAATATATGCAAAATCGATTATAATTTTTTGTGATCGATGAGTAGAAATAAGTTTATTGAAAGCTATCTGATCTCATTAGAGTTATTATCAACAATATGACAATTATTTATAGTTTTAAGATAGTAAATCAAAGTATTTAAAAGGGATTTTAATAATATTTTCAGATAAAGTTAATCCTTGTTAAGGGGTTTCATTAAAATATACTACATACTCTTAAGCAGCGAAGGGCACTCTATGGCTCAATTTGCTCACGCTGGTCAAACCGTTATCCTTTTTTCGGAGGCAGCTGGTCGAGTTGTTGCTCAAACCGTTATATCTCGTGCCCTCCGCTGCTCTTAAGTAATCCCTAGTTTGATTTTTAGATATATGAAGATTAGTACTTTATGAGTTCTATGGGTATACAAAATAAAAAATCTATTCCTAAAAGATCATATAAGAAACACCCAAATAATATTATATTTACTATTTTTGTTAATAACTCTTAACTCACCTGCCCAGTGGTCACCTCCAGAAGGACAAAGACCAGCAATATGATCTCCTTTTCGTCGGATCCCAGGCCAGGTCCATTTTGGCCACAGGTCGCAATGTACAGTGAAACAATGTGCTCGGGAACCTGCATTTTATCTATATCTCCTCCTCCTCCTGTGATGATCGTGCTGAAGATCGTTGTGGGTGGTTCGTGGATCGAGGATCCTGTGATTTAGTCCTATTGCTAATGGATCCTAGTTCTCCTTGAACTGAAGCCTCATGCCAGACTAGCTTCGAACGAACTGCATTCTCAGGGCTGCTCCGCCAGCGGCTGTGCCTGCAAGTGTGCAAGAGGGGAAAGTACAAGAGGTGTTAGTTATTGCACAATCCACAAACTGCAAGCTAAACTCGGACTTTGGGCTGAATATTAAGCAAGCACTAATTACGAGTGCGTTCAAGAAATGTCAAACAAAGCGAATCGGTTTGTGGCAGAGTCAAAGCGAAACCACTATAAAGATATATATACTAAACACGACACATATATACTATGTGTGTTGCGAGCTCGCTCTAAAAAAAAATCAAAAAGAAAGCCAAAGTCCGGTGATTTGCGCGAAACTTGGCAAAACGCTTGACACCGCGACATTTTGCATATGCAATCCATTGTCTGTCTGTCCGTTAGTCCGTTTGTCCGTCCGTCATTTTAACCCATGTAACGTTGCCAGTTTTCCCGCCCGCCACCTTGACGTGTTGCCGCTTTTCAGCTGCATTTGTAATTGGCTCGGAATGGAACTTCTAAGACCGCTGACGTCAAGGGGGTCAAATTGAAATTAAAGTATTAACCCCTAGCCTGGCGATTTGAAATTTAATTTCGCCCAACAACAAACTCAGTCGTATACGGCGATGACGGTCGGGCGGGGGGGGGAAAAAAAAGTGAACAAATATACAAAGGACCGACGAGAAATTACGGCGCAATTTTATGAGCATTTTTAATGGGAAAAGCTTTGCTCTTAATGAAAACACAAGACCCGCAGAGTTCAGCAAAATGGCGATCATGGGTTAATCGGGGCGCGCAGGCGCGCAAGTCAGTCTTTGTAGTGCTCAAAATGACTGCTCTTTGTTATAATTAAAATTTAAAATAATGCATATGTACGTGCAAAAAGGCCAGACTGTCGTAATTGAGTTACTTTAAGTGCTGCCCGTGTCGGATCTGATCAGATCGGAACGGAAGCTGGTAACAGTTCTGCTTCAATAAGAAGATTTTGAAGTTGAAGCATTAAAAATAGTATTCATTCTTTTTTAAATCTTTAATAAAGCACATGTGAGTTGTTTCTAAAGTCGTATAAATTAAACTGCTTTCAGTTATGATGGGTTAAGAGTTTTGGCCTGAACATATGTATATTCCTAGCCAAAAAGTGTTCTATTAAAAGTTGTAGAATTATAAAACTAATAAAAAACAGCAATTAAAAATTTAGCTTTCAAAGCAATACAATTTAAGTTATAATAGAGATCAAGAGAGCTAACATTTCTGCTATGATAATAAATCTTTTAAATATTTTTCCCTGTTTCTAAATGTCCAGTTAAAATTTATCGGAAAGATAAACTGACTGTTAAAAACTGTCAATAATTCTTTTGATTATTCTTTTTCCTAATAAAGTGTACTATAAAAATCGTAGATTATTTCTAAGTTCAACCCATTGCATTATAAATATTTTCCTTTAAAGTCAAAGCGTTAGGATTTCGAGAACCCATCATATCGAGGTGCAACTGTAGCAGTCTGCTCTGCTTTTATAGTCCACACTTGACTTATAACTTGAATTGCTCAAGGGGATTTATCATCCCTCTTTTCACTGTTGCTCTGTATTTACTCAGTCCCCCCGAAGATGGAAGATTGACCATGTGGTAATGAGCGATTGCGGTTATATCTCGGCTCTTGGGCAATTTATGACGTTTGCTTTTTACGGATTTTTAACGTTTAACGCTTTTTGCATCTTGCCCTGCCCTTTGGGTCGTTTTTTTCCGTTACCGGGAAATCATCATCAATACGCGTTTTCCCACGTTCTCAGCCAACCCAACTCAAGAACTACATACGACTTAAAAAGGCCTAAACTGGTTCGTAACCTTTATGCTTTTGACACTATTTTTCGACCTGTGGGGTCAAGTAAACTGGAAAGCTGTACTGTTGCAATGCCTAATGTTGCAACACAAACTTAAAGGCCTAAAAGAGCGCTCTATTTCCTGTTCCGGATGGAAACTAAAGACCTTTAAGCCCTTACAGGTCCATTAAAGCCCCTTGATTTACCTCTACCTCCCGAGGAAGGGCCGGGGCATATCATACTACAAGTGGCGGGCTTATGAGATGGTTTATGTGCTTTTAATTGATTGCAATGCAAGTGATAGAGAGCGATACTGTTATACGAAAAGGGCAGCCACGCATTGATAAGTTTTCCCTTTCGTTGGACACTTCATGAAGATGAGAGATGGTCGTGGAAAAGGTACTGTCTTCATTAATGAATAACGGTTCGCGGGTCTGGGCCCAATTAAGGTAAAATAAAGAATGGTCGAAAAGACAATGGGAAAGCGTTATGGTCGTCATTAAAAAGACGAAACCCAAAAACAGACTTTAACTGGAAATCAAAATACAGGGGGACTTCCACAAGACAAACTAGCATTTGAGTTATAATTCGGGGAATGGAAAGTTTTAACCAATATTTATATATAATTACAACATTATTATTATTTCTTTAATTACGAATTCATTTAATTTTAAATTAAGGTAACTACTTAAATATTACGAAAATTGTCTTGACCTTAAAGAATAATAAATCGAAGCGGAACAATTCCGCTCTAGACGTTCGCCTGCAAATGAAGATCGGTTTCCAACTGAGGCCGTTACGCTTTTGAAAGAGAATGAGCCGTAAAGTTGGTGATTAAATACGAATTAGTGACAGGCGCTGCAGGAGTGCAATAAAAAAACACACAATAACTCAACAACAACTAATGCAATTAATGAATTGCTGCTACCTGCTGATTGGTAAACCAGAAAGTGAGCAGATTTTTTCGGACTCGCTTATTAAATTATGAATTGCGCAAGTTTCTTTTTAACTATTTTTTTTTTTTTACTTTGTTTTATGCATTGTTTTCCGCTTGCAAATATCATTTGTTGCTGCTGCCAGAGTGTACCGTTATTTCTTGTTGTTGTTGTTGGGGCAACAGGAAACTTATGATTGCGCAAAATTGCTGGCGAGAAATGCCAATTGCCAAAGTTATTCACAACAAAAAAGAGAGGTAACACACAAAATGAAAAACAAAAAAAGTGGAGAGAAAAGGAAAATGTTTCAGCCTCTTGCTGTATCGCGGTTTTTATCTCCTTTCCTCTTTCAGCCGAATCTCACGCAAGCAACAAGTGCAACTCTATTAATGTTGCTGTTGTTGTGATTCTTGTGTTGCCAGAGCAAATAAAGATCAAAGCCTTGCGAATTTCGAATACCCTTGTGCGTATATCGACACTTATCTTTCTGCCAGAATTTTCCGTAAGTAGCATGAGTCTTGAATTTGTCGCATATCTTATCTTCACAACATTTAAATTAACTAAAAGTATTTTCCCAGAACTGAGCAAAAGGGGAAATACAAAAATAATTAGTTGGATAAATTTATGAGTTTGTTTCATTTTATAAAACCATTTTTTATAAGTAATAGATTGTACAAAATCTGTCAACTACAAAACTCTTTGCTTTTTGGAAAGGGTATTATAAACAAGTCGGACTCTCTTTCTCTCTGCATCTTCGTTTTGGTCGCTGCTAACTGTAAATTTGTTTTCACTTTGTTTAGCGCATCGCCCCTTACTGTTGTGTTCTTGTTGTTGTTGCTCATTTGGTTCATTCATTTTGGTATGTTTAATAGATTTTTCGACTTGCAGCAACAACAAAGTGGTTCTCAATCTACTAGCTCTCTCTCTTTGGCTTGTTGGGATGCGACAGGTTGTTGTTGGTAAATGATATCTACAGCTTCCTCTTCTGCTTCTTCTTCTTCTTTTTCGAGCTCGCCCTCCCTCTCGCGGCGATTTAACTGTTTTTACTGTTTTCTTGTTTTATATACATACGTTTTTTTCTCTCTCTCTCTTTCTCCTTCAACACGTTGTATACATTGCACTTGTTGGCTTTTCACAATTTTTCGGTTTTTATTGCACTTTCTTTTCGCCCGCCGCACACTCGCACACTTACACCTGTGTGTGTGTGTGTGTATTTGTATCAACGCCCGCGTTGTGTTTTTGGCCTTTTAAGCAGCAGGCCAACTCTTCTTGGCTAAAGTGCTATATTAATTTAAAACCACCGTATTAAAACGAGCGAATGGAAGGGGGCGGGGGCTGCAAACAAGTCTTCTCTTCTTCTTGTTCGCCTGTTGCTTCTACCACTTTGTCTTGTCTTTTTTTTCTAGTTTTGTTGTTGTTGAATATGTTGTGTTGGTGTGCGTGTCGGATTTTTTGTCAAGTTATTAACGGCCGCCGCGCATCCGCTTCGATTCAGGTTGAAAAAACAACTGATCGCCACAACGAAACGCAGGTAACCACGAAGGTAAGGTGAGTGAGCTGCGCTTGCAGAGCGAGAGATAGAGAGAGAGCGCGCTCAGGTGGGCATGCCAAACAAGATTCCAGCACGCACGCACATACTAACAACAACAACAATGGCCCAGTGTGTGTTTGCCAATAGGCACCAAGATAGTAGGGAGAGGCGGTGGAGAGGGAGTTACACATACTCCACTCTCAAAGCTTGACTTAACGGAGAGAGCCGACTTTTGGTCACTCTCTCTCCTACTTAGTTTCCCACGCTGCAAGACAGTTACGCTCACTGAGCATGACTCGCTCTCCCACTCTCTATCTCTGACAGCAAAAGTTACCTGCGCCGCTCCACCAACACAAGCACACACACACAGCTACACTTACACCTGTACAGTGTTTGTACACTGCTTTGCTTCTTCTTCCCCTTCGCTTGCTCAATTACCAAAGGCTGGCGGAGAATGGAGAACGGAGAACTGCCCACGTAGAGTCCCGCTGCTTACCTGTTTACCTTTCGTCTTGGCCAAAACCATCCTTCTGTTATTGCCAAAATGCGACTGCGACTAGTATTTCCCCGTTAATTACACTGTTTAAATAACACTTTTCGATTTTGAGCGAGATACACAAATGGCAACAGGCGACGGCGACTAACTGGCTGAAACTCAGGTAAACGCGTTTTGGTCTAAACGAGACCGAGAGAGAGAGAGGCCAGAAAGAGAGAGCTCAGTTGTGTTGGTGTGCGTGGATCGCTTAGAGCAGTTGCGCCAGTTACACGCGTGTCACGACCCAAAAAATATATCGATATCTTTGAATAATGTAACTTGTTTTAAAAAGTGTTATTACATTTTTATTATAATTCTAAGATATTTGTTTAGTTCGAGAAATTCTTCACAAACTATTCCACTTTTTTAAAAGTCACCCGAGAACTATGCTCTGTTTAGATTTCAAGAGAATTAACGGGCGGGTAAAAATAAATATAATCGATATTAAAATATCGATAAATAACGATTAAATGACCAATTCCTTAGAATTCAAAATATACATAGAAAAAACCTCTTAAAAAAGACTTTGCAATAGCTGGGGTACATTTAATAGATAGATTTTTGGAATATTGCACAATAGAAACATATAAAATGGCATACTGATAAAGGCAGAGACTGAAACAAGTGGTTATATTCTCACAATATGATCTCGTTCTTGAAGCTGCGACTGAGCTCCTTGTGCGGCAATACAATGCTGTTCAGCAAGATCTTCTCGGCGGGCACCTGGACAAAGCAGCCTGAAAATAATGGTTTAATAGCTCCTCATATTCCTTAATGACTCCCTGAGATACTTACCCAATATGGTAATCGAGGGATTCAGCTTGCCCTCGTTGTTGAAGAGCGGCGGGTTCTCCATCTTGGCGAAGGGCTTATTGGGATCCGGATCACTGGGAGTGCCCTCAACGCGTGCCCAGGCTCCTATGGTGGAGCCCCGACCCACAATCGAGTGCAGGACAAGAGTATGATCCTGGATTTGAGCCTGTTCCAGGACAATCGATTCACGGATGCGCACGCCAGGACCAATAGTTACTCCCGGCCCAATGGCCACATTGGGACCCAACTGGAAGAGCAGGAAAAGAGATTATAAAGGGTTATAAACAGAAAGCATGTAGTTTATACCCACCACTGCGCTGTGATGAACGGTGGCACTGGGATGCACATAGACATCGGGGAACACGGTGCATATCAAGCTGCCATCGCCCTCCCCTCGCTTGGTGCCCACATTGGCCAGCCGCTCTGGGTGGGTCTTCTTGTAGAGTCCCAAGTAATGACGATTGGCATAGATGGCCGATCCGGCAGTCTTCAGCTGCGACCACCAATTGGGCACCGGCATGGCGAACAGCTTATCCGTACCAGCCAGCGGCGTGAGTACCTCCTGCTCCCACTTGATGTGGCCCTGCTCTCGGCCATTGCCATTCCCGTTCCCATTGCTGAAGCCCTGGCAGCCGTATTCCTGGCCCCTCGAGTGGAAAATCTGTGCCAGCACCGTGAATATGTCCATGGAGCAGACATACACGCCGCAGTTGATGAAGGTGGACACATACGAGCTCGGCTTCTCCACGTAGTGGGACACAGCTCCGTTGTTCTTATCGAAAACCAGGCATCCGTAATGCAGCGACTGTTGACGTGTCGCCTCCGTGGACATGATGGTCACCAGGGCACTCTTCGGGCGATTCTCGTGAAAGTCGCGAAGCTCTTGCAAAGGAAAATCAGCGCAGACATCTCCATTTAGAACAAAGAAGGCCCGAGGATTGCCGGCTCTGATTTGATCACGGAAGTGGTACATGCCACCCGCCGTTCCCAGAGCCGTGAACTCCTGCAGGTACCTTGAAAAATAAAGGACACGTCAGAATTAAACCAAAACTCTGCGGAAGTAAAACCCACCTGATGTTGATGTTGCTGCTGCTGTACAGCGCCTGCATGTCGCCCACGAAGCCCTCCATCTGGGTCTGCGGATAGTAGCCAATGATGAGGATTTCGCGCAACTCCGGCAGCTGGGCGCAGGCCTCGATGTGGTGGGCAATCAGCGGCCGCCCGGCCAACGGGAAAAGCGGTTTGGGCGTGTCCAGGGACAGCGGGCGGAAGCGGGTGCCCTTCTGAGAACCACCGATCAGGATCACGGCCTTCAGCATGGTGTGCGGTGTGCGGGCAGCGGCCAGGTGACTAAGGCAGATCAATCAATTCGTGGAAAAGTCGCCGAGATCCGGAGCTATTATCTATTTTCTGTTTACGTTGCCAGCTAGAATATTTCCAACAGCTGATTGCGCCAACAGCACCGAGCAAGCAGTTCAAGAACGTTGCTAACAGCACCGCACTGCTTATTCTAGACATTCCTGGAAAGCACCCCCAGCTCCAACTGGAAAAGCGCTGCACAGTGGGGTAACAGAGGCAAATATTAGCAATCAAATAAACCAAACGTGATGGAGGATTAGCCATTGTAATGTTTTGTTATCAAGTTTAGTATACTTATAAATAAAAAACTATTGTAATATAAGAAATGGGACTTTAAAAAATTTTAATTGTAGATGTATGGAGTTTGTGTATCTCCATTCTCTGCTTGTTTGGTTAGGGACCTTTAGTGGCTTATTATTATGCCAAAAACTGAAAAACTATAAAAGTAAAGAAGAAAAGCTTACAGATTTAAATTCAGCAACCAAAGATTAACTAGAACAAATAGGCCTTGCTCTTTTTTTTACATATGAAAGAATATTTCGCAATGAATATTCAATCCCAAACACTACCCAGAATTGTCTATAGTTCTGTACAAATAAGACTTAATTTAAGGTTTACAAACAAATAAATAAATAATACATTATTTTGAAATTATATGTTAATTCAAAATAAGTTTATACGTCAGATAGTTTGTTGGGATACCAAACTTTGAATTAAATGGAGGTAGGTTTTGAAGGTTTTCATAGAAAACTAGGAAATAAGGGGTATTTTTGAGAAGGTTGTACAGTGTGCGATATTTTCTCAACATTGTGCGCCGAAATAGCATGTGTTACCCCACTGTACACCGTTAGGTTTACCAACACAGAAACCACTTTCCAGCCCCCAAAATTTGGAACAATTCGATTTTAATCTATTTATACAACAAAAACCATTTAATAAATGTCTTTAAATACACGATTAAAACAAACGCAAAGCACTGAATCTATAATATAGTGGTTTACAGCTGGGGAATTACGATGGAAAGCAATACTCTGACGGTTGCAACAATACGATGAACCAGTGTACGTGGGGGCACCCTCCTCTTCTCCAAAAACAACTCCTTTCCTGCCGCTTAACGCACCATGTCCTCGGGGTTGAACATGCCGCGGGCACGGCGCAGAATGGAGTCCTTGCTGGCGTCGTACGGATGGTCCTTGGAGGGAATCTCCAGCACGGCGGGCACCGGGGACGTGTGGGCGTCAATCACATGACGGATGAGCTCGGCGCAGTTCTGGTTGATCAGGATGATGTCGATGTCGTCGCGCTTGAGGAAGCGCTTGAAGCAGTCCTCCAGCTCGCTGACGGCCGTGTTCTTGTCCACCACCATAAAGTTGGGGTGGCGGTTCTTGTTGATCTCGCCCACGCCGCCCAGCAGGAAGCCCACGCAGGTGTCCTCGTCGCCGATCACACTGATCAGTTTTCCCTTGATTGCCGAGTGCAGAGCCATGTTTTCCTGGGGTTTCCTTTGCTTTTTACGGGGCGCGCGATGTGAAGAAAAAACTTGGCAAACTTTGGAAAATGTTCGGTCAGCTGGTGTCTATCACATGACCCCACTGGCAGTGTAACCAGAAAAATTAAATAATTTTAAGGAAAAATTAGGGATTCTTGCCTTTTAAGCAGCTGGCCACACTATGTAACATTGTAAAAACTTGGATAAGCAAGTATTGCCAGACTGTTTGATAATGTGCGCGCAATTTAAACACGCAAATAAAAAACAAAACTATGCACAATAACATAAAAATAATACATTTATTATGGGCTTTACTTCATCTCAGCCAAGAGTTTTGCGATCAACTTATCCGTTGCGTTTACATAAGCCTCCAGGGGACGCACTTGATCCTCGACTGGCACTGGCTTCTCCTCAGGCTTCAAATGCTCAATTTTTGGAGTTGGCAAGTTACGGAGCTGGCACATCATCATCAATTCGGAGCAATAGCATTCCGGACAGCAATCGTAGTCCTTGAATTCTTCCTCACGATTGCGGTTATGATGGATATTTATGGTGGCAGAGGCATTAGTATTGGAATTGTTGAATAAATCGGTGTTATTGGTATTATACAACGTTAGTGGAGATACCCCGCGGCGAGTGCGCCTCTGATGTGATGACCCACGGCCCCTGGCCGACGGAGGAGAATTGATTCGCGGCCAACGAGAACGAGAACCTCCTGGCAACATTTCGTCTTGTTGCTCCGGTATTTGGGGCATCCGTCCCCTGTTACGTGGTGAAAATGAGGGGAGTGGCAACGGGGGCTCCTGCAGGACCTGGGCCGCTAAACGTAACTGAGCCTGAGCGATAGCCGCCACTTCACGGAACGAAAGAGACTCCATCGTGTCCAAGTCCACCTTAAAATCGATGGAATGTACATTTTAAGAGTATAAATAATCATGAAAATATTATTATTAGGAACATTATTGCCCCTGAAGAAGATGTCTTGGCAATTACTATAATTATTATCCGGAATTTGGGTCTCTAGGGCTAAGGAAATTGACTTGCAGGTTCGTTTACCAATTAGACGTACCTGTTTAGTCCTAACTCGCAACGTCTGCGGCTTCAGAAGGCAGCAAAGCAATGAAATGTGTCCTAGTGCTAAATTCTTTGACTTTTCCAGTGGCAAGAAAACGATGACATTGACGTCTGCTACAATTGACAAAGTCATGGAGTGCTTGTTTTAGTGAAAAGTGTCAATAAAAAAAGGATTCCCACTATTCGGACGAAAAACTTTGAAATCTTTCAAGTGTTGCCACTTTTTCCCACTTATCATCAAAATCGATATATCGATAGTTCTACCTATGAATTGGCCAGTGTCAATTTTCTATGTAAATAAATACTCTCCCATAAAACGCGGAAATACAAAAAGCAAAACTACAAAAAACAGCCCCAAAAGGAACCCAAATTTATAACAGAAATTATAAAATAATAAATAAATACAAAGGTTTTAATCGATATAAAAACTTCTTCAATCGATATATTCAGTCACATTTTCACATCCCTAACAAGAAGCAGCCGCAGAAATTTTGCCAATAATTTTCGCCAATAGTTTTCGCCCAGAGGAGGCGTCGTGTGATGGCAACGGCAATGGCAACGGGAGCGGCAGCAGCAGATGGTGCGGGAGCAGGAGCGTCGGTGGAGCAGCTGGTGGCCCAGACGCTGCAGGCGGCCACCAATCCGAGCCACGAGATCGTCCAGAAGGCGGAGGCGCAGCTGCGCGAGTGGGAGCAGCAGCCGGGCTTCTTTCCCACGATAGCCAGGCTGAGTATGCGGCGAAGCGGCTGCTCCGGCGGTGCTGACAACACGCAGGACTCCGAGGTGAAGGTACGCTGGATGGCGGCCGTGTATCTGAAGAACGGCGTCGAGCGCTACTGGCGTCCCAACTCGCGTCAGGAGCTGCCCGCCGAGCAGAAGCAGCAGATCCGAGAGGTGCTGCTGCGACACTACGACGCCGAGGAGGTGCCCCAGGTGGCTCTGCAGATAGCCGTGCTTCTGGGGCGCCTGGCACGCACGGACTACCCACGCTTCTGGCCGGAGCTGCTGCCCACGCTGATGAAGCAGCTGCAGGCATGCAGCGCCGAGGGAGAGGCGGCAGCTCTGCAGCAGCGCATACTCCTGGTGCTGCACTATGTGCTCAAGGCACTTGCCTCGCGCCGCCTGATGGCCGAGCAGCGGTACTTCGAGGAGCTGGGCTCGCAGATCTTCGGCTACCTCGCCTGGGAAATCTGGGCCCCGCTTACGGGTCGCTTTTTCGAGTTGGTGCGCAAGGAGGAGGCCCTGGCCCTGAGTGCCCTGCAGCGTGCCTATGTGGTGATGCGTTCGCTGCGCAAGCTGGTGGTCTACGGCTGCAACAAGCCCTACAAGTCCACCGATCACATGAACTTTGTGGAGCAGCTGTTCCAGCGACTGCGACAATGCCTGGAGCTGCGGTACGAGCTGAGGATGGGCTCCGCCTCGCCCGGCACCGCTGCAATACTCACTGAACTGGAGCGCTTTGTGCTCAAGATGATGAAGACCCTCAACGAACTGATGGACCGCCATTCGGTCTCCTTTGCGAGGTTTGTCCCCGTGGCCTTGGAGTTCAGCTTCCACTATGTGTTCCACGAGGGCACAGCCCTCATCTTCGATGCCGGCGACCGCATTAACTTTGGCAACTTTGCCATCCAAGCGCTGAACATGCTGAAGGGAATCATGCTGAGCGGCAACGACAGCATCAGTGCCGAGGGAGCGGCGGCGGGTGCCTCCCTCGAGGATGAGCTGCTGGCGGGCGCCGCTCAAAGCCATGCCAAGTTCTTTACGGTCGAGAGAATCACGTACATCTGCGAGAAGATCGTGACGCACTACTTCCTGCTCACACAGCAGGAGCTGGAGGAGTGGCAGCAGGACCCGGAGGGCTATGACCAGGACGACGGCGGTGGCGATGCCTGGAAATATGCCTTGAGGCCCAGCGTGGAGACCCTGTACTTCACCTGCTTCACCCAGCACTCGGCGGTGATGATCCAGGAGGTTCTCCGCTTCGTGCGGCGCGCCCAGCAGCTGCAACTCACCCCGGAATCTGATCTGAAGGCCATTCTGCTGAAGGACGCCATCTACAATGCCGTGGGACAGGCGGCCTTCCATTTCTTCAACAAGCTGGACTTTGGCGCCTGGCTCACCTCGCAGCTGCTGGCCGAGTTGCGTGTGGAGGCGCCCAATTTCCGCATTCTACGGCGTCGCATCATCTGGCTGGTTGGCCACTGGGTGGGCGTTCAGCTGCCCCGGGAGCTGCGTCCCCTGGCCTACGAGGCCTGTCTGCATCTACTGCGGCAGCAGGAGGATATGCCCACACGTCTGGCAGCCGCCAGAACACTGAATCTACTGATTGATGACTTTGAATTCATGCCAGAGGCCTTTCATCCCTACTTCCCGTCCCTCTTCGAGGCTCTGTTCCTGCTGCTCCACGAGGCCGGCGAGTGCGACACCAAGATCGTGGTGCTGGGCACCATGACGCTGCTGGTGGAGAAGATGAGCGAGTATATCGAGCCGCAGGCCCTGCAGTTCATTGCCTATCTGCCCCTGCTTTGGCGCGAGAGCGAGGAGTATGATCTGCTGCGCTGCGCCATCATTGGCACCCTGGAGCAGCTGGTGCGTACGATTCGGGATGTGCCAGAGCCCATGAAGCCCTTCCTCTACAGTGTCATTGAGCTGAGCACGGATCTTCAGGTGAGCGATTGAGTTGGTGCCTGTTTTCTGGGTATTTTTATTATTTCCTGAAATCTTCTCTCTTTGGTATTCAATTCCCATGAATATGTATATTCCAACGAATCCATTCTGTGAAAGCCATGACATCCGTATAGACACCAGGGCCGCGACAATAGTAGTGGCCATAGCTCACGATACCAAACTGAACCGTACGCCTGATGTAACCATTGTACAGCCTCTGCACCAACGGTCCACCGGAGTCACCTTCGCAGGTGTCTGCCGAGTTGTGACCCGCACAGAACTGTCCCCATGCCAAGGTGGAGCGCAGGGCGCTATTGCACTCTGATGGGTTGAGCTTTCTCAGGGTGGCCGTTTGAAGAACTGTGGCAATGGTGTTGATGTCGGTCTTGCCCCAGCCAGTGGCCACAAAGGTGGGATTGTAGGCGGCTCTGGCGGGATTCAGTAGGATGCAGACTGGCCGAATGTGTACTGTGGGAGAGTGGGAGAGTTAGAGATTATAAGGGATGCTTCTGAGAGGAAATAATCTCTTACCATCATAGCGAACTTCCCTGACTAGCTTCAGCAATCCAATGTCGTTGATGGCCCCCAGTTGGTAACTGTAGTTCTCGTGTATGATGGGCTTTGACACGTCGTACTCCTCGTACGGGGGAATACAGCCATCCGTCGTGCAATCTCTCACAGTTCTGGTATTGTACTCGCCCAGGCGAACCTTTCTGTAAGCAAAGTTGTAGTCTTTAAAATCAGGAACTCTTTAGTTTTCTTTTTTTTACTCACAGATTATATTCAACGCAGTGGGCAGCAGTCAGGATGTATTCTATAAAATAGCATTTAGTTAAGGAACTCTGTTATCTCTGTTAAATACAAACTTCTTGTGATGAGCGTGCCACCGCAATGAAAAGCCGAATTATGGATCAAATATGCCATCCAGGGGCTGGAACCAATGAATGCATTTCGTCCTCCATAAACTCTAGCCTGCAATGGACGTGCTATTGTATAGCCGCAATCATTGTCCAGAAATTGGCCTTGGGAAGTCTTGAGTAGCCAAGTGAGAAGGGCAAGCCAGACTGCTATGAGCTTCATTGCAAGTCGCGTTTTATACTGATGAGTCGTCGCCTTGATTGGTTTTGATTTAAATGAGTCTATAAGCGAAGCTGGGGTCTTATCTGTTTTGAGAATTGAAAGATGTATCACCACATACATTTACTTATAGAAGGTTCCCATGAAAATAGCTACAAGCTTGCAACGTAGTCAAAGTTTTAAGACAAATTGTGACCTAAAACGCAGATCCTAATGCTGTATTCCTTTCCCTTTTGCAGCAACACTCGCACGTCTACCTCATCGAGGATGGGATCATGCTCTGGCTGGCTGTCATCGGCAACTCGACTGCCCTGACTCCGGAGCTGCTTAAGCTGTGCGACCACCTGCTGCCCATCATTGAGATGTCATCGGAGAATCTTCGCACTGTTCTGCAGCTGATCCACGCCTACATTTTGCTGGATGCCCAGGCCTACTTGAGTCGTTATGGCGAGGGCTTTGTGGCCTACTGTGTGCGCTCCTTCGAGGATATCCGAGTGGAGGGCATCATTGCCATGCTGAGAATCTTTGAGACTTGTCTGAAAACGGATGCCGCAATGGGCCTGCGGCTGGTGCGTCCGGCCTTGCCGTTCGTCTTCCAGCAGGTGTACATCAAGCAGGATTACCCCATGACCATGGGCTGGTACCTGACCATTGTGGCGCGCACCCTGCTCATCGACCAGGCCGTGTTCATGTCCGTGGTGCAGGAGTTGCCGCAGGCGGACGCCCTGGCCCGCATTCTGGACGTGTGGATCGAGATGTTTCCCATGGTTCCGGACACGCACGCCGAGAAGCGTAAGCTCTTCTGTCTGGCCTTCGCCTCCATCTTTGGCAGCAACGAACTGCTGCTCGCCCGGCTGCCCCACATCCTGCAGCTGGTGAACGAGACTCTGGGCGAGGTGATGGACAAGCAGTATGCCGCCGTCGAAGAGGGTGCGGCCAAAACCACGCCCCGATACTACGATTCCCTGGTCATTCACGATGAGCACGAGCTGGACGAGCTGCAGCAGCAGCTGGGCAGCGAAGACTTCCACGCCAAGGGCTATCCGGCAAAGACCTATCACGATGACCGGCACCGTCAGCTGGTGCTCAAGGACCCCGTCTATAAGATACCGCTGACGGAGTACCTCAAGTATCAGTTGCAGTCGCTGCAGGCGCAGCTGGGAGCCCAGCGCTACGAGCAGCTGCTGTGCTCGGTGGTGCCCGAGGTGCTGGAGCGGATCACCATGTACATAGAGCAGACGGTGCCAAAGGCGTGCGTGGTGTGCCCGAGCTCTGGCCAAGGCAACTCATCGGGGACGACTGCGGACGAGACGCTTACCGAGCAGATCGAGTCCGGCTGATCCCGAACTGCTGTGCTTCAAAAGCTTTCTACGCTAAGTTATTAATGTATTTTGTATTGAAATTATATATTTTTAATTGTTAAACGCATTTCTCTGACGGCTAGTCAACCGCCGGCCTCCGTTCCATTTTCCCTCGGAGGAGCGTGCGAATGGTTTCGTCCTTCTGCTGCAGCTTCTGCCGCATCTTGTCCAGCTCCTCGGCGTTGCGGGAATGCAGGCCGCGCAGCTGCGACTCTTTGTGCTGGACGAGCACCTCCAGCCGGCGCACCGCCTCGTAGGTGTCCCTCACCTCCGCCTGACCTTCCTCCAGTTTCTGGGCCCACTGCAGGGCCATCCTCAGGCGGGCCTTCAGGCGATCCCTGCCATGTTTCGCCTTCTCCGTGCTGCGAACGAGTGAGGCTGCCCGTGCAATGGTGGCCTGCAGTTGCTCCTGCAAAGCACTTCGCTCTCTGGCATGCTCCTGTCGCAGTTGCTCTAGGAGAGCCTTGCACTGGTGAACGGCCTCCGATTCAGCGGGAGCAGGAGGAGCGGGAACGGGAACAGGAGCAGCAACTGGAGCAGGAGGAGTACTCTTTAAGGCGGCCAGCTCCGATTTGGTGCGTGCATAGGCCGCCTGCAGGTGATCCATGTCCAGGAGTAGCGTCTGCAAGCGCTGCTCGTAGCAGTGCATCACCTCCACCAGCTTCTCCTTGGCCAAGTCCGTCTTGCGGGTCTGGGCCTCAGCCTTGGAGCGGCACACGCCCAGCTGGGCTTGCAGACACACGCGCTCCTCTCGCCAGCCGCCCAGGTCACGGCGCAGCTGTTCCTGCGCTTGAAGCTGGAGGGGATTAAGAGCGATTAAATGGGATTTAAAGAAGCTAGAAGATGGCCTTTGCTCACCAGCTTGGTGTTCTCCTCCAGAGCTCGCTTCAGTTCGCCGGTAAAATGCTCGAATTCGGTACTAAATTGTGCCAAAAGTGCATCCTTGTCCCTCAGCGACTCATCGTAGGCCTGCAGGAGAGGACCCAGCGTGTGCGTAGGCAGTGGCGGGCAAGAAGTGTTGGCTCCGGCAGAGCCTCCAGCCACAGGAGCCCCATCATTGTGGCGCCTCTGATCCTGATAGCTCTCGATTTGCACATTCAGCCGAAAGACAAGCGTCTTTAGCATGTCCACATCGCTGGCCAGCGAGCGATTCTGGCCAAGAACGGTGTCCAGGCGCTGGCCGAGCTGCTGGCAGCGTGAACAGTTGGCCACCTGCTGCTCTGCCTCTGCCAGGCGGTGCTCCAGCTGGCCGCTGTCCAGTCGCAGTTGATCATTCTCCTTGGCAAACTGGTCGTTGTAGCGATGCAGCATGGATAGCCGCTGGACAAGTTGCTCCAACTGCTGCTCCTTGGCCTGTAGCTGTACATTGGACTTGGTTATATTGTAAAGTTCTGTGAGGTATATCCTTGGACTTACTAGAGTATTGAAAGAGCGGTCCTTCTTGCGATCCTTGTTTCCAGTTCCCAGGGCCTCCTGGCGTTGCTTCACCTCCACTTCAACGCTGCGCGAACGGCGATTAAAGTTCCCGGAGAGCGTCTGTAGCACCTTGCGGTTCCGTTTGGGCGGCTCGGGATCTGGCTGATCCAGATCCGTAATAATCACATTCCGCGTGCTCATTTTGGCAAATAAACTCGCTTCAATTCTGACACTTTCTGCCCGGACTGCTGCTTGTAAACAAAAACGTATAGCCACACCTGCCCGAGTCCCGCCGTGTCCTGGCCCCGTTGCCATGGCAGCCAGGCGGGTGTTTGACCCTGTTTTCGACCAGGCTGTCACAGCCACCCCCAGGAGTGCGTGGGAGTTGGGGTTTTGGTTAAACCCGCCCCCTCTGGAGGAACCAGTATCGATACCTGCAATGGTTAACCATTGCTCAGCCAACTGCAGAAGTGGAAAGAGAGCTAATTATCAGGGTTTTAAATATTTCTTTGTGACACAAAATGTATTATATATTTACGCAGCTTAAGTATATATATTTAATCAGCTCAGAGTAGTACCAGCTTCTCCAAGTGTACCCAGATCGAAATCGAGAGAGTGCCACCCTATCCCTGAGTTCGAATCACATTCTGAATCCAACCGATATAGTTAGGCACAAAGGTGTACACCCCAGGGCTTTGGCACATATCATCCCCGAAGCTGACTATGCCCAGTTGCAGGTAGCGATTCACTCCGTCCACATTAATCTGGGTCACCAGTGGGCCGCCAGAGTCGCCGGAGCAGGTGTCCGATCCCTGGAGTCCAAGACAAGCCTGATTGTTGCTCAGCTGCACGTTCAGTCGCTGGGCGCAGTGGGAGTTGGAGTAGTGATCCAGCTTCGTGGTCTGAAGCACATTGGACGAAGGACCCCTATGGGTTTGTCCCCAGCCAAAGGCCTGCCATTGCCTCCTGTGGGGCACATGGGCAGGATTTAGAAGCAGACAGATGGGCATAATGTGGACTGGGGAAAGGAGATGGAAGGATGGATAAATTAGCTAATTGTGATCATTGTTAAAGAGGGAAAGCACACTAAGAGTAGAGCTCTTTTGGGAATCTTGGATATACATATAAAGGTGTAACCAATGGCACTTGTATTTGTAGAGAAGGTTTGTCTTTAACTTACCATTAAAGATGATGTCTCTGGTCAGCTTGATCAGAGCGATGTCATTGGTAAAATCGCGAGGCACATAGTTTTTGTTTCTTAAAACCGCTGCAATCGTAAAGTCCTGATGGGCGGGAATGCAACTATTTCCCACACAGTCGGGATTCGTGCTGGTATTAAACTCCCCCAGGCGCACAGTGCTGAAACGCAGAATATACAATAATTAAAATAATTTATTTTATAAAGCAAAGAGTGTAACTCACATGCCGGTTTCAACGCAGTGGGCAGCCGTCAGGATGTATCCTGCAAATGTTTAAAAGCTGAAACAATCTACAAATCTAAGGCAATATACAAACTTTGATGGATTATTGTCCCGCCACAGTGGAGTCTCTGGTTTCGCATTAAATACGCCATAAATGGAGCCGATCCAATTGTTGCATCTCTGCCATGCATAATCCTGGCCCCTACCCTGGGGGGATAGGAAAGCCCGCAATTGGAGTGCATAAAGTATTGTTGTCCCCGCACTTCCTGAAGGAGAAGGATCAGGCTGTAGGCTGCAATGACTAGCGAAATCCAATTCCTGAAGGTCCTCATGCCTCACGACGGCGACTTCTTGCTTACTAAACCCATCGCATCTGGGTTCGCTCAGTATTATCTGTTCAATGTTCTCTTATCATCTGGAGAATGCTGGGTTTTAATTTGATTTCTTTGGAAAAGAGAGAGCGTATCGGCGATTGTTGACCTCGGTTAAGCTTCGATCCCGAACTCGGGCCGTGTGTTATCAATGTAAACAAACGCCGGATTTTTCTGAGAATAAACAATTAAAGCAACTTTTAAGCAATAAAAAATAAATTATAAATAAATATAAAATATAAAAATATATAAATATTTTGAATTAAACAATCCGGGTCGTGTAGAAATTTATATATATACATATATTATATAAAAACAAGGACTGATGGTTCAA
Source organism: Drosophila orosa (assembly GCA_018904745.1). Taxonomy (NCBI): domain Eukaryota; kingdom Metazoa; phylum Arthropoda; class Insecta; order Diptera; family Drosophilidae; genus Drosophila; species Drosophila orosa. The sequence goes on from JAEIIH010025520.1 coordinate 33,975, forward strand.
TCCATTCCGTAGTTTATAATTTTAACATCTTGACTTGTTG
>JAEIIH010025540.1:0-22491 GCA_018904745.1 Drosophila orosa
TTTAAATATGAATTAACTATAATTTCCCTAAGTGCACAAAAGTTATCTTCAAAGCATGAAGGGATATTCTAGCTCTATATCTTTCCAACTTTGTTTTTTCCTTGATATTCTTACATTGATATGTCATGACGCCGAACCTGAAGCTAAAACCAGAAACCGAAGTTCAGCCTGAAGTTGTGTTTTGCGTGTTTTGGCAAGTCAGCGTTGGCTCAGCTTCAATTTTCCAACAGAATTTGAATTCAAAGTGACATCAGGAGAAAACGCAGGGGTAGTTCTGGGAAATACAGATGAAAGATAAAGGGAAACCCAACGAAAAGAGAAGCAATCTTGAGTGAAAAGTTCTTCTTTAGCGCAGACTGCAAATTGGGTTAATTAAAAACTGCTCGAGGTCATACGTAAGTCATAGCCAAAAAAAAAAAAAGAATACCAGGAGAAAAAAATATAAGAGAAAAGCAGAAAACCAAGACAAGAAAGAAAGAAATGCTGCTAAAAAAAGATGCGACAAACTTTTTCAATTAAACTTAATTCTCATTTTTCCCGTCGCTCATCTTTTGCTGCCACTTTTTTCCAGCCACGCTTTAAACGCTGACAAAAAAGCGTCACAAATTGAATTTTGATCGATATATAATGCATAGACCAGACCCAAAGGATGGGCCAGCGAGAGAGAGAGCTCTAGGCATGGAAAGCAAAATGACAGCAAATTAGCAGAGGCATAAAAAAAGGTCGCACCAAACTGGAAAACTGGTCGAGAAAAAAAAAACAGACGAGATGAAGAGATGAAAAGTTTATTCTTCTTTTGCGCTCTCTCGTTTCTTGAATTGGAAAAAAGTGCGAAAAATTCACAGACATTTGTATATTGGGGATGTAGATAGATAACTTCAAGGCTCGATGACTGAAATAATTGGGTTAGCTCAGGGGAAAGCTGATAAAAAATAGAATTTATTCAAGGAAATCGAACCTTGTTAAGAGATTCTGGGAAAGAGAATAAATCTATCTCAAAGTGGACGCTGTTGTGATTGTTTAACATATTAAAGGTTCGGGGAAATGTTGATTTATTTATTTTATTTAGCAATTTACTCTTAGTTATTGTTTGTTTAATATTATCTACATTTTGTTGTAAAAATCAGTTCCAAGCACTTAAGCTCTTTTACATTTATAAAAAAGAAACATACATCTAAACAATATTACCCTTTCGTTTTCCCTGCTATCAAATATAAATTCCTCCGCCAGCCGATGACAAAAAATATTTCTTCCAACAATTTAAATTTGTCTTACACTTTTTTTATTTGTTGTTCAATGTTTAACACAAAAAGCAGAAAACGAACTCTTTTTGTATTCGATTAGGTACACCGAAATAAATTAAAAGAAGCTATTTGTAAAATAATTTTCGGTAAGAAAAATATGAAATCGGCAATTCTTCAATGACTATATCTTGTCTTTCTTTTGCCTGGGATTTGTTCTTGTCCATTTTCTATATTCTTCGAAGTCTGCTGTTCTGTCACAATTTCCACGACTCCCTCACTTCTACATTTGTTTTTTCGAACCAAATTCTTTATTTCCTTCTTTATTTTGAAACATGTTCAACATGTTTAGCAAAAGACCAAAACGGAGATAATAAAAGAAAGTGCGATTGAAGTAGAAAAATTCATGCGCCAGTTTATTGAACCGCACACTCGAAATATCAATGGTGGGAAGGAGAGATGGTGCTGCTGAAAATACGTAAAAAAGGAAAGAAATTCCTTTCTGTCATGCAAAAAAAAAAGAAAATGTTTGAATGAAAAGTAAGCAAAAGTAGCCGGCGTTTTCCTCCTCCGCCAATTTCCACCCCACCAATTCGCCCCGAAAGTTTTCCCCAAAAGAGTTTTCCCTACTCGTGTTGAGAGTGTCATCCATCTGCCATGCTCCGTTGTACAAATGTGCGAGCATGTTACATATGCTTCTCCGCTATGTGTGTGTGTCTGTGAATTTTCCTCTTTCATCAAATGTTGGGCGCATCATTTCCCCCGCTACCCATTTTCCCGTTTTCCCGATTTTTCCCACCCCTCTCACACCCAAACCAATTCTGTCTGTGGGTCTATTTGCCAGCCGCTGTTGCATTTCGGTCTCTGTGCTCTGATGCTGCCGCTGCATATATAAATCGATAATTTTCATCTCAAATGTGCGGAAAATTTCGTAGCCAGGCTACAAACTCACATTTCCCCCAGACGCACCGCCCCGCCTTATTTTTATTCAACCCTTTGGGGCAACATTGTGGTTGGGTTCTTAATATTTAAAGTTGTTAAATAATATAGTGGTTTCCTTTACAGTATTTTAATTTACTTTCCACATATTTGTCTTGGGATTAACACTTTTAGATGGTAATAAAAAGTAGTTGAAAATAAATGAGAAAAGCCTTAAGTTTCTTAAATCTCTTAAATTAAACTCAAGTTTTCGTTGGCATTGCTTCTTTTCGAATAATATGTCTTCACTGATTCACTGATATTAAAAATAATTTATTTCCAATGTTTTTAATGAAGCAAAACATTTTCTGGCGCAAATATCAAAAGATTTTATTTGTTTATACAAGTAAATCAATTAAGTGGCCACAAACTAGCACACATTTTTTTTGCTGAAAAGCTAAGAAAATGTTTTTATTTTTTTTAATATTATGCCAATTTCTGCTTACCTTTTGCATAAATAATATATTTATTTAGTTTCCCCCAAGAGTCACAACAAAAATATTTACCTAAATATGACGACTTTATTTTCCATTTCATTTAAATAATAACATTGCCATATTGGTTTACCACAAGCAATTATTGAATCTTTTCACACAAGTTTGCCATTTGGGTTTTACACAAATATTTCATCAAAACAAATCGGAATAACATTTCTTTTTCATAATTTCTGTATCATTTTTTGTATATATTTGCTCACTTTTCTGTGGCTGCTCCAGAGTCAATGACCCGTCTTAAAGTAGTTTATGGTAGTATAGTGTGTGCGTGTGGCTGTTGGCCTGGCCAAGCTCATAAACGTGTCCGAAGTCAGCTGCCGGCTTTAAGTTCTTTGGCCCATGTTATTTGAATGCCACCCGTCCCTCGTCTCAGCCAAATAATGACGTTATGGGTGTGTGTTCGGTGTGTGTGCCTGGCCAGTGGCTAGAAGTTCATGTCGGAAAAAATATTACGACTTGATTTCTTGGGATCTCTATTCTCGTGTTTTGCCTTTTTTGTTGTGTTTCGAGATGGCCAAGAGCTACAAGTCAGTAAGTCAATTGTCAACACTTGAAACACACATTTCTTTTTTCTTCACTTTTTTCTCTCTCAATTTTTTTGTGGCAATAAACTTTGGCAACTGGTTTTTGTGTGTGTGTGTGACTGAGAAGTGTTTTATTTTATTGTTATGATTATTTTGCCATTACAAAGTTGACTAAACTTTCGGCTGATGACTGCTTGCCCTGTTGTATGATTTCATTGTAATTTTGTGGAATTCAAGTGACTCCGAAGTAGGGCAAAAAATGTATAAAGGGTAGCTAATTTATGGCATATTTATACACGCTTGTCTTAGCTGTTAAATAAATTGTAAACATGTCACTTGGCATTTTAATAAATACACCTTAATTGGTGACAATTATTTTGAAAAATATTATAATTGCTATAATTTACTTACTCATTTTTTAGGATTTAAACAAAGCTTGAGAGCATATTTATGGTTAATAAATATGGGATTATTGTTATAATTTTTATACTTTATGCTTCTTATAATTTTTCCTTTCCCTAATTGTTTGCTTGGTTTTTAATTTATCTAAGGGGACAAGTTGTCGACCCAATTATGAGAACAATACTGAAAACGAGGGCCAGAAGAGGAGTTCAAAGCCTCGGAACCAAGCCAAACACAATTATCCACAAGGGTTGGGCAGAGAAAGAGGGCATAAAAGTATATCACAATTCAACATAAAAATGGAAAATGATAAACTCGTTTATATATATTTTTTTCAAACAAATAGCTTGCAAGCCATTACTTTAATTAGTCAAATATTTAATGCACTTCTCTCCCTCTGCTCTCACTCTCTTTCTGTTTTTTTTCTGTGCTAAACCCTTTTTAGAGGGAATCCGAATAGAGATTGCCAAGGGAATAGAAGGGAAATACAACAAAAAGTGGAAACATTTCCGGCTTCCGCCAAACTGTTTCCTGGCCAACGATAAAATACTTTTTTATGCCAAAGCTAATGTGTGTGTGGAGGGTTTTTTCCCCCCAAAAACGGAGCCGTTAATTTGCGCTTTGCCTTTTGTGAAAATGGCGCAAGTTTTGGTTTATTTATTTTTTTTTGCCTCCCATCTCACCCTCTCTCACACACATTTTTGGTGCTGATTTTATTGTATACATTTTTTTTCGGTTGTATTTTAAATTGTCTGCACTTAAATTGAAATTAACGAGGCGTAAATTTCTCTGGTATATGATCAGAGGACCAACGAAAAAAAAAAAGAGAAGAAGGAAGGTTGTATCCTTTTTATTTTCTGTTATGGACGTTGCCTGGGTTTGATTCCCTTTGCCTTTAATTGGGCGCTAAGTGTGGAAATTTAATGCTTTGAATGTTGGTAGAAAAAATAAGAGAAGAAAGAAAAAATAAATAGGAAAAAAAAGAAAAGAAAAGAAAGAATGGCAGACCGAGGAAGAACCCAAGAGCTGTCAGTAAGAATTATTATGCCTGTAATGCAATGCGTGCTGCAAAAGGGGGGCGTGGCATGTCACACCCACTCACACACACAGATACAGATACTGGAGACGATGCCGCCGCTTTGGTGGAAATAAAAAGCCGCAAGGATTTATCACTTTGGCATCGCTCTCATCCTCGTATTCGTATTCCCTCCTGCATCTGGATGCTGCTGGTGCTGGTGCTGCTGGTGCTGCTCCTTTGGTCCGAGACACATCTCATGCTAACAAGTTCCCCCCGTTGAACCCCAGCAGCTCCTCTCTCTTAGCCATCTCCACTAACTGACTCTTGTGGCTGCCTGGCATGCAAGTTACTTACCTTTCGCCTGTGGAAGGAGTGCACAGCGAGAAATATAGTAAAACTATAGATTATAAACTTAGTTTTGAAGAGATTTTGGACTTAGAAGGCTTAATAATATTTTGAAATATATTTTTAAAGAGAGAAAGAGCTTCATGAATCAATATCTTGTTAATACTCTTTACCCAAATCCTATTAATTTTATTTTCCGTGTGCCAAAGGTGGTAGATAAGGGGAAGGGAACCCACAAAGTCAAGGCGGATGCAGAGCACGAGCCGTAGTCTCGTAGTCGAAGGCGAAGCCCAGAGTCTTTTGTGGGTGGAGGATGGGGCAGCTTAAAATGCTCTTCTCTGCCATCTGTCGTAGCATATGTAAAAGGTATTATGGCTAAAAGCAAAAATATTGCATTCGACAGTGCAATTTGTTAGCTACGACTATTTGAATGATGTCGATGTGCGGAGGGGGAGGTGTACTGAATGGATATGGATTCGGAGTGCAGATATGGTTTGGTTTGCTTCGGTTTGGCTTTGGCGTTGCCCACAGATTCAGGAGGGGGGCAAAAGTTAGCCATATTGAGTTAAGTGCGTTTTGGATTTGATTTTGGTTTTCACCGATATCTGGGTTGTGTGTGTGTTTTTCTACGTGTTTGTTTTGTTTTCTTTACTTGTTTTTTTTTGTGCTAGTGGGCACATTGCATTGATTGGTAGTTAACCCATAAGTCAGGGCATAACTACAATTTGTTATGGGTTTGGATATTTAAGTATCTAGTTGATACTTTGGACCGGCAATCAATTATTTGTACCTTGGCATTGTTTTCTGGTGAGGTAAAGTGAAGTGAAAATAAGTAATTGCTTAAGCTTTTAAGTAGGAAATTATGGGAAAGATTTAAGGGGTTACAAAACTAGCATTTTATGTTTATTAAACTTTTGCCAAAGTAATTTTAAAAGTAGAAGAATTTTTTATGAAAAGGTCTTGAAATGCACACCTTATAAAGTTTTCTATAGAACAACATACTACCCAAAGCACATTAAATATTATTACCAACTCATAACACACTCAGATATCATAGGGAAATGGCTAGCATAAATATGCATCTTAAGGATAGTGGTGCCTGTGTGACAACTATCTGGCAGATACATTTGGCCCAAACGTGCCAGGTACAGTGAGCATGCGGCCGCCTCCTTCTACTTCTGGGAAGTACATCCCGACTACGTGCACCGTGTGTATGGGCCCAAAGTATCTGACAGTTACATATGCTCGTGTGCGCTGCCTGCCTACGAAACTGACAGAAAGTCAACTTCAGCCTATGTCCAAACGTGCCGCCGCTTGCGTTGTGAAGAGCGTTTGAAAAGTGTCAAAGTATCTGGAAGACAGCCACGCTGCTCTTTCTTCTCTTTCCTTTATTTTCTACATATAAATGTGTCACGTAAGAACAATTATGGAAAGAAAAACTCACACAGACAAACTGTGTCACAGAGAGAAATTGTCATAATTCATAAATGGCGAGGGGGAAATTGACAAGAAACCAGCCGTGTTACCCACTGTTGAGCACTCGCAATGAAAATTCCCATTTCATTGCATTTAATTCGTGGAAAAACCATACACTTCCATCACTGGGGGGAAACTTTCACCCAGTAAGTATCTGAGTATCTGTGGAGTATCTGCAACCGTATCCATGTGCAATTATTTATGGCGGAAAACTCCAAACAAAAACACAAAAAAAAAAGAAAGAATAGAGTTCTACGCTGCTGTGTTGCAATTTCCCATTTTCAATTACTGCAGCTCTCATTCTACCCCGTTTCCATTTCCATTCCCAGCATGATCATGTGATCATTAAGCATTTAACCCAGTTTTTCCTCCCTGTGTGTCTGTGTGTGCCCATTCTGCAAATTCTAAGCTTAATTTCCTCATTTCTAGCATGGAAAATGGGGACTGGCCTGACAAACGGAGGGAAACCCAAACAATTAACATTTTATGTTCGAGCGAGCAAGATTTTTGTGTTTGCATTTTGTCGAAGGGGAAAAACGATTTGCGGCTAAATGCATTTCCCCGGGAACAAAAAAGGGAGGGAGGCAGGAGGCAAAAGCGAGCCCATAATCCTCTGGCAGCTGGTGCTCATCCAAGCAATTCATAACTTTGCACTTACAAATTATTTAAGCAAATTATGCTGCCACTGCCTCGGCTGCTTCTGTTGAATCTACTTCATCAGGCGCTTAGTAGCCCAGAGTCGCCTAGAGCCTTTTGTAACAGAACCGACCTTCTCCTCCTCTGAAATTTGCTCGTCCTCCTCCTCTCTCGCAGCTGCCGGACTAAATTTCCATTCGCATTCATAATCGTTTAGAGCCAAAAGTGAATATAAAAATGTGCAAAAAATGGCTAGAAAATGATGAAGAACTTTTGAATAGAGTGGGGCAATGTTGGCAATTTGTTTTTGGCACCCAAAAATGGGGAGAAAAAAAAAACGAAGTAAAATGTGTAATCCAAAAGTTGAGTTCATCTAAGTTGCACTTGAACACTTCTGAAGATGAGCAAAGTTGAATGAGCTGCCAAAATAAAGAATATAATGACCTAAAAATTGTTATATTTAGGATGATAATAAGAATATAGAATATAGAAATATAGTATTATTTAGTTTATATCATAAACTAGGTCAACAGATTTCTAATAAATTCATTTACAAAACATATTTTGAATAATATAAACGAATAAATATATTTAAAAACCTTTTTATGTCACAAACTGACCAAATTCATTTTAAAAAGCAGAAAAACAAACATTTTTTAAACTCCTTTTTTCATAAAACAAACATACTCCACTCCATCCACTCCACCACTTATCTAAATCCAGCAAACTCTAACATATTGCTCATTTTATCAGTCAACCACCAAGAGTCCTTCTGCTGCTGTTGCTGCTGCCGCTGTCGTCACCACCCCGAAAACCCTTTTCGACATATATTGCGGGAGGAACGCCTCCGCTGACAAGCGTGTAATCTCGACATAAGTGGTAGAGCCGCCACAAAAAAAATTAAATAAAATAAAATGAGGAGTTTCTAACCCTTTCAGGGCTGACACACGTGGCCTAGACACGTGTCAGGGAACTGTTATCGCAGGGGCTACAGGCAGAGGCCTATGGGGAACTTCCCCTCATGGTTGACAGTATAGAGAGGACTTGATGATGTCTCATAAAAATTCACTTACTCAAAGATTGCAACAATTTGTGGGAGCAATATTGAAATGGAAAACAAGAGAAGATGGGGAAAAAAATCGAAGGGTTATAGGAGAGATATAAAATTGCTAGCTATAAGATTTCTATATTTGTTTAGGATCTGTAGACCTAAGGCTAAAATTAAATATAGTTTTTGGGGGAAAGAGAAATATCATAAATCCATTGACTTTATAGTAATTAATTAAGGTCTCACGTTTTAAAGAACTTCACTTGAGCGCAGAATTAATTGGATTTGTCAGTCGTCCATAACAATTACGCAATGTGAGAGAAGTTTTAATTCCTTAATAAATATTCAATCAATGAAATTTTCATTTTACCCACATTAAAAGATTATTTGAGACGCATTTTTTGCGCCGCTAGAATACATTTTCCAGTTGTGCATCAGATAAATATGATTTCCGTGTCACGTGCACGAGAGTTTCTGTTTGTTTTTCCCCCCACAGGCTCTCCAAGCCCAATCCAGCCCAACTCCCCCGATACCCATCTCTCCATCAATGACAAATAACCAAGAGAAACTCCCCCTCGCTCTTGGATATTTTCTTTTTCCCTGCGCACAGCTGTGAAACATTTTGTGGTCATGTTGACAGAGAAGCAGGAGGAAGGAGGAGGCAGGGAGGATTCGGAAAAGTTGCTTTGGGGAAAACATGTGTGTGAAATCACTTCAAACTTAGAAAAAGAAAAAAAAAATAAAAGCCAAGCAGCATTCCGAGTGTATCTGATAGATACAGATAGGAAACATATGATGCTCACTTTGGCCACCGCACAATTTATATAATGATGTCGCACTTTTGCTTTTCCCTCTCTTTCAAACTCGAGGGAATATCAATTTTGTTACTTCTTCGGCCTTCTTGTTGTTGTTGCAATTCGGCAATAACTATTTATTAGATACATAGATACATTGTATCTGCTTCTGCTGCGTGCCTCTGCTGTTCCGTTCCCTTTCTTTCCTTTGACTTCTCGCCGCTGCGCTGCTCTAAAATGCAATTTTATAGCTGTCAGGGGAATTTAACGCCAAGCGCGAAAATGCCAAAACCTTACACGGTGCCCTGTCCTGCCCTGCCACGCCCCCATTTCCCACCCAAGCGCCTCGATCGCCCACCGCCCATCGTGTCATGTTGTGCCTGCCTCCACATTTTCGCCCATCGCTTGTCTTTTGTTTACGCTGCGCTAGTTTTTGGCTAACGATAAAGTGTCAAGATATTCCTTTTTTCACTCCATTGTTTTTTTTTCGACACCCGGACTTGTAGGGTATTATGGTGTTCGGTCAGGGACACTTGGGCGATGGTAAGCTATATTTTTTGAAGAAGATTGAACCTAGTTCTTTGGGTTTAAAGGTGCTGATAGGTTTTTGGGATTATTATTAAAAAATATGAACTTAAAAGGGTTTAAACTACTTTATTATTACATGAGTTTCCTTTTTAGTTCTTTGGCTAAGTTATTGTATTCATTTTAGGCACTCGTTGGGCGCCAATTGTGCATGTCGGAGCCAAAACACCTAACACCTGCCCATCTCTGTTTAATGCTAAACTTATTTATTTTACTATAAAAATGAATAAGAGGTATCCTTCAGTCAAAACCGTTAAATTTCTTACTATTTGTCTCTTTTTTTCAAAGAATGGGACGACACTTGCAACAAACAATTTTTTCTGTTTTTTTTCCTTTCTCTCTCTGTGTCTTTTTTTGTTTAGTATTCTGTGTTATGCATTGCGTGCAGAGCGTAAACAAAAGGGCGAAAGCGAAGAGTGCGGCCAACAACAACAAAATTGGCTAGCAAAAAAAAAAAAAAGAGAGAACCTCTGAGCCAATATAGAAAGAACTTCCCGTTTGGGAAAAATAGGAAGACCCCACACATCAGCACACATCCCCATTCTATGAACTCGCCGCACTGCGTGTGCAGATAATAAAACTAAATAAATTGATGGTCTTTGTGCAGAAACTGACAAGTTGCAGGCTAGGAACGAAAAACGTTCGATGGCCACATTATACATAGATGGATACATGTACATAAGTACGGCTCGTATAGCGGAAATATTCAAACCGAAAGGCAATAACAATACACACAAAAGATAGCCCAGATAGATACACACACAGATATTACTTAGTTAGATGCATGTGTCCATGGATATATATAGTCGGTTGGTTGGATAGTTAGATGGATAGCTGGTCATTTATCATCTCCAGTGGATGGAAAGCGCATTGCAGGACGAAAGACTGAAGGGAATCGAGAACAAAAGCATCAGTTTGGGGACAACAAAAAGGTGGGAAAGCTGAGATTTTGGGGAAACGGAAAAAGAAAATATGAACTAAAGTATAAGAGGAAATATTAAAGTTATTAAATAATGGAGAATATTTTAGAAATATTTATAGTTCAATTTTCAAAGTGAATTAAATTCCCAGAACACTCCAACTTGGTTTTAACACAATTCCATTCAAGAACAATTATGGTATAATCTCCGAATAACCCAATTTCCTTTCAAGGCCAACCAGAAGCAACTGGGACCACTCTATTACCTCATTTACCCTCCTTCCTTCCTTTTCCATTTTCCCGCGCCCACACACCATTTTATGAGCATAAATCAACCACGAAAAACGTAATTAAAACATAAACAAAAAGGCACCGAACAAGAAGAGCAAAGCAAACCAAAGGCAAAAAGTGCACAGATGTGCCTGCACAAACATTATTCCCCTTTTTCCCTCTCCTTTGTTATGTTTTTGGCCATAACCGAATATCTTTCCTAGCCTGCGGGAGGCAAAATAAATAAACAAAAATTAAGCCAAATTATAAGGGTAAAAGCCAAAAGGAGAAAAAAGAAATCGAAGCTGCTGCGGCTGCCTAAAAAGCTGCAATTTACAAACAAACATCAGCGAGATTGAAATGAATTCGAAAAGTAAAAATACAAAAAGAATACAAATTTAACTTTTGGTCAAATTGTAAAAGCCGAAAGGCTTAAATAAATGAAATATTAATATGATCAAGAACCCCCGGAACATGGAAATTAAATTTAATTTGAGAAAAAAGTAACAAACAACTGATGGCAGAAATCAAAGGATAACAAGCGAATGGATAAAGGGGGGGAGAGGGCAAAAGGGGTGCTAGGGATCAGCAGGAAAAACATGCAGGTTGTCCATCTTTTTTTTTGTTTGTTGGCTTTTCTTTTTGGTGGAGATGAAAAGCGGGTGGCTATCAAAAATTTAAAAGCTTTTCATGTATTTCCCGCTGAGCTACGACGGCGACCGACTCCTCCGCGGATATGTAAATGATATTTTCGAGTGGACGTCAAACGCAGCCATGTTTCCAGCTCAGCCTCAGCCCCACCCACAAAAACCGCACTCGCCCGCCGGCTCCACCTTCTTTCCTGGATTTTCCCTGCGTCGCCAACATTGCGGTCGGAAAAGGCCACAGGGCAAGCGGCATTGGTTTCTGTTCCTCCTCCTCCTCCTCCTCCTCCTCCTCCTCCTCCACCACCATTCTATAAGCCGCTTTGCCGGCCAATTTTCATTTCGTCCGTGTTCTCCTTGCCCCGTTTCCCCCTTTTCCCCTCTTTTTCCCTTTATAGGCATTTTAAATTTTCCATTGCCCGGATTTTCAGCATTTTACAAGCCATGAATTTTTTAATAACCCCACTGTTGCCCCTCTTTACCCACCAAAAACGCAAGCGACAATTTTCGCGTCAATATTTATGAGAAGCAACCAAATTGAAGTTGACAACCTGCTCAGAGAGAGCCGAGCTTGGGCACAGCCTCGCCTTTGAGCTGAATTCTTCGAGGGGATATTGCGGGAAAGTCAAACAAAGTACAAGTTTTCTTTTGTTTTCGAGTGAATGGAAATTTTTAGTTAGCCTTTGAGATGTTACAAGCGCCTTTTATGAATATTTCAAAAAGCCAGACTTGGTTTCCTGAGAAATTTGTCTAGAAAATTTTACTAAATAGTAAATATTATGATAAAGATCAAAAAGAAGCTTGGGAAAATAATAATTTATGTATATTTCTTTCAACAAAATAGATTACAATTAATTGATTTGTAATCATTAAATTACTTTAAATTTACTTTAAGGCAAAAAGCCAGCTGCTGCTGTTTCTAAACTAAAAGATTTATTATGTGAACAAATTCTCCCAGTTGAGTGTCGTTATAAATCTTGATACCTTTAACCGTATTTATTTGTCAACATATCTGAAATTGCATTTTCCACAACCATTTCTCACCCTCGTTATTTGCCTCTTCTTTCTCTTTGCAGGTAGGTGACAATGTACGTAACTTGTTTCGGAGGGAAATCTCTGGCTATCCACAATCCCCCCTTGAATCTCACTGCCCTTCTTGGTGATGTATATGTTTATATATATTCTGAATCCCAGATGGCTACCCCCTACCCAAATGAACCACTCAAATTAGCTTTTTTTTATTAACAATTTGCTATGGGATGATTGTATTATATAATTGTGTTGGCCTGCTTATTTTTGTGTTAAACAAAAATCTTTTGGCCAAGTGCGTCATTTGCAATAGTGGGTGGGAGTGGGTCGGTGGATATTAGCAATTAAATTGTATTTACTAAACTTGAAGCTAAGCAATTGAATGCCGGCTAAACGGAATTTTGTTTGGGCAATTAATGGCAGACCATAAGCAGAACAGAGGCCAGAGAATCCTCAAGCCAGGTGAACTGAACACTGAGATATTTATATATATAAAATGCCTAACGGATTCTGTGCAGCGAAGAGTGCCATAAATTTTGGCATTGCTAAAGATAAATAGTATTTTTCAAGGACATGTGTGTGTATTTCGGTAGAAGCAATTAATACATCCAGAATATATGGAGGTATTTATATGAGGCGGCAGGAGGTTAGTCATCAAGTCGCTTGGGTGGCGACATTATCATATATAGCAGGCAAATGTAGCGTCATCGGGTCTATAGAAGAGATACCCTGGAAAGGGAAGGGTATATGAGGTACAGCTCTTAACTTATTTAATTATACAAAACGAAATATTATATATACAAAAGACATACCCCATACCTCACTAACCAAGTATTTCCCAAGCTATTTTGAGTTTATTTTTACACCACACCTATTTATGTATTCGCTGAGCATAAACCTATTAAAATGTGAAATTTATTTGATTAGGAAAATTCAACTTAGTCAGCCAGCAACTAAATTTAAACCAGCTGACTTTTTGTGTTTGGTTTCTATCGATTCCATATACATATACCATATAGATAGGCCTCAAATCCAATAGATAATTTGCATAACAAATGTCGCAGTCAAAAAAGATAGATTTTAGCACAAGCAGCCAGCCAGCCGGCCTTTTGAAGGATTGTTGTCGTCTTGAGAAACAAAAGCAAAACAATAACAGACACAATATAAAATACAATATTAATAAAACAAGTTGCTAATTTATCTTCTTGACTTTGAAAACAAGTCGGACAGCTTTTGATTTGATTGCTTGTGAAAGAATTTGTAGCAGCCAACCCAACAAAAAATATATGCAAGATGGATAGATCAATCCAAATGTACACATGAATTGTGCTGCAACAAATAAAAAATGCAATTAAAAACAATTCAGACAGACATTAAGCTTTCACCCACACCGGATAATCGCAGCGTAAAATACACATATATTGCCAACAAAAATCTCGTTTCTCAACCGAAAGAAGCCGTAAAAATTATATAATTCCTTTTGTTGTGAAGTCAGTCAAAGAGTCATAAAATAGACACAACACGCCATTTAACTAACTAATTAACTAGTCTAGTCTAGTCCGAATCAAGTCCCTCCTTGAGTCTCCCCGATTGAGAAAGAGTCATAACCGAAATCTTAATCTACAGCAAGTTAGACCTGAATGGAAAATGTCAAGATCGTAAACAAACCAAAGTCAGGCAAGAAGAATAATAATAACATAAAGAATAAGCTTAGATCGGCTGGAGAAATTACGATATCAAGAGAAATATTCATTCAAAAAGCTTTGATGTTAAATAAATTTAGGGAAAATATAATTTGATTACATCAGTTAAACATCTTAAAGATATTACTCATAAGTAACATTAGAATTCAGCCATCATTCTCACAGATGAGCACGTAAAAGTTATTTTTACACTCTACTGTCTGCAAAAGTTAACCAAAATATTAAATCTACGATTACCAAATTATCAACTGGTTGAGTTAGTCATCGTTACATTAGTAACGATTACTCTACTTGGTACATAATTGTACTTAATTTCATAATTATAGTAGACGTTGTATAACAGTCACATTTTTCCAACTTGTGGAGAAATCCTCGCTTTAAGCTTGCTTCACATATTTCACAATATTTGTATTTTTTAATTAGAATCAATTTTTATAGCGTTAACTTTGACTTTGGATTTCATTTTTTGGTTTTGTTTCTTCTGTTAATTTGATTTGTTGGTGTCTCTACCACAAATACCCAAGAGAAATACACAATGAAATGGCTATAACAAATCCAACTGTGGTTGTTTTGAAAAAAAAAAAACACCATAAGAGAATTAATAAGCAACGGTAATCAAACGGAAGCGGCCAAGTTGGTCTGAATGTTTATTGTTCTCCTCGTGGGTTGGCCAATTTCCGGTTGACCGACACAAGGCACGATTATGTAAATTGCTTTGTTTTAGAACGCCTCCATATGCAATCTACATAAGAATTATGGATCATCATTCACTAAGCAACTGTTGTTGTGTAGAGCCGTCATAATGAACGATAATCGCGGCTAATTATTACTTAGATATTAATCGAATTAGTTTAATATGAACACGAGATGAGTGGCCAGCAAACCATCAAAGAATTGTGAATTTAAAAAGCAAATTTAAGAGAGCTTCTTTAAAATCTCTTTTAAAAAAGAATACCTAAAATAAAGAAACACTATCTATAAATCTTCTAGCTCTAAAATCTCATATATAATTACCTTCTCGATTTCCCCTTATTTGTTTCTCTAATGATGATTATTTATACATATAAGCCCCCAGATCCATGTGAACGTTTCTGATAACAATCTTAGCCACCAGTTGCTCCAGTTTGACAAATTTTGCATTGAAAAACATCTGAGAAACCCACACTCATTAACGTTTGTCTGTCGATCCTAATCTCACCGCACTGTCATTCATTTGGAAAGCTTGAAGAACTCCAAGACCGAAAAAGAAGAAGAAAGAAGAAAAAAGACTACAAATTAAGAATTCGCCACATGTGCGAAGAGAAGACGGAGAGGGGGTCTTTGAGAGGGAGTTCGGAAGAACCGGTCGGGTGAACGACGAAGACAACTCTTCTCTTTTTGCCCAGCGCCTTCAAATGGGTGTCAATGCTGAAGAAGCGACGAAATGAAACCGGTTCTCCAGAACCTCCAACACGAAGACGCGAAGAACACCCCCCCTTCCTGTCTTCGATAGTACCGTTAAGTAAAGCGGTCAACATAACGGTGAACCAAAGACAGCGAACTTCTTTTTGCTTTTTGGCTTTGGTGTTCTTTTGGCTTTGATTCTCTGCCTGTCTTTTGCCCCAGCACAGATTGTCTGAGTTTGTTTTGTAGCTTTCTTTCATTTAAGTCAAAAGTGCATAAGCCAAAATCTTGTTTGTTTGTTTTTCTTTCTGCCTTTTAGCCTCAATCTCTCCTTTTTTGGCCAATTATTTTCGCTTGGCCTTTACGGCATTGCACATTTTTGTTCCAAGTTGGCCTGACCTGATTCTATAGCTCCTGTAGCTTCTCTATATATCCCCGACTCCGCCTCTCCCTCTCGCTCTCTCTTTGGTTCTGGTTCATGCCTTTGTGCTTTTTGCGGTTGTTGCAGCAAATCTGTTGGACTTTTTGTGTTCAGCTTCTCGTCTATCCTTTCAGTAACCTGGCTTTGTTGTTGTTTTGGTTTAACGCTTTTTGACCTTAATACCCGAAGAAAGGCGTCACCTTTATGGGAACGGAACGGAATGGAGGTGAGGAGGTGCACTGCTGCACCCCTTTCTTGACTCAAAGTTAGTGCAAATTGAAACTGTCAGTCAAAAGGGCAAGCGTAACCAAGTTTGCTCCTATCTAACCCTCTCGAAAATCCCCAAAACCCTGTCAGCTCTCACTTCACACTGACCCCAAGCTGTATTTAAGTTGACAATGTCAGCCGGGATTATCATCCAAGAAGGCAGGCATTGCTGCAATCTAAGGTAATGAAAATTGACCAAATTGTGCCGAAAAATAAAAGGATTTGATTCCCTGATGGAATCAGATTGTGTTTTGTCTTAATTTAAATCAGAAAACTACACTTTTGACTCTTTGTTTGATTAAAGTTTTAAAAAGAAATATTATCTTGGATTAAAAACCAATAAAATAGAATTTGAAAGTTAATTTAAAACAATTAAACTAATATTTATGCTTTTATTTAAAGGGAAATTTATTATATTCACTTGAAAGATTATTAATTATAATACCACGTAGAATATATATACCCCCAACCAACTTGAATGTTTCTCTTTCTTAAAACAAAAGATCAATCTTTTTACCCATTACTCATTCTTGTGCCATGGATACACTTTTTTTTTAAACCATTTGACATCCAAAAGCCAGCTCACAGCAGACCCTCTTTCCCCCTCAAAAATATATCAACACTATCTGTCAGCGAGTAAAGTGTGAAAAATCGAAATGAGACAGCAAAAACAACGCGACAAAAACGAATATAGTTCGGAAACGAAAATAAATATTGCGCTGTCTCATTTTTAGCTTGCCAAAAAAAAAATTCGAATATATACATAGTAGATTTTCGTTTTGGAATTTTCACCAGGTAGATAGCGTAGAGTTGCCGCCAAACAGAAAAAAGGCGGTCACCGTGTGGGTGTGTATATATCCCATCTAACAACATAATTCTGCTTGTCTGTCTGTCTAATTTGACACTTTTGTCATGAGTTTTGAGCGAGATACGAGATGCTTTGCTTATAATAATAATGCTGATGATGATGATGATGCTGATCCGAAAGATGAGAGAAATGCGAAGAAATGTACTTAGTCATAGTTTTCTGGTGTATTATTGTCTGCCTGCCTGCATCCGAAGCTTAGACATTGTGGCTAAGGAAAAGTGGGTTAAGATTGCTGCCATTGTTGTGTGTCGAATTTTGGCATCTGCGTTTGCGTTTTCTATTGTTACTCTGCCACTGAAATTGGCATTGAAAGAAAGCCCTCTAGTTTGTTTGTGTTGCCACAAAAAACTACTTTAGATCTAATGAGGCTTTAAGAAGGAAGGGAAAATGCGTCCCCCGGGGCTATTTGAACCTTAAGGAAAGTCTATGAACTTTAAGCAATTTAAAGGGGAAAGACTAGAAAGTGAAATTATTAATTAAGACCAAAAATGTTTACTTACATTTCAAATAGGATTTTTCGGCAAAAGACCAGATTAGATTACTAATCTATTAGTAGTCATTTGCCTTGTTAACACATTAAACAATTATGTATTCATCATATTCATTTCGAGATGCATCTACACAGCTTCCATTCTTCTTTGATATTTAAAATTCCATTGAGTCATTTTCTGTCTCTGCCATCTCCTTCTTGGTTTTCTATCACACTGAACTTGACCCCTAAATAATATTAAAATCTTTTTTGATAAGCAAATGGAATGTATTGATTCAACTCAATTTAGAAGGCAATTAAAATGTGTTTCGTTATGCCGCTTTACTTCCGAATTCCGTATGCTTGTAGCATTTATAGTTAAATGCTGAATGATTTGCTTAATTTATTTGGTTTTGTGGTGCAGTTGGAATTAAGAGTTGCCAGATTGATTGGATTTTGGAAATTTTTCAAGAAGAATACTACATTTTTAATTGAATATTGAATATTTGTATTCGACTTCTTTATATTTTATTTATTGTTTATGCAATTTAATGGTAGAATTTATTAACAAACTCAAAATATTTCTTAAAATTATTTAATGATAAAAGTTTTAATACGGAGCTACCACAATTCACATCAAAAAGCTGTCAGATCATGGAATTTTTAAAGTTTATTAAAGTTTTCAGATTAGTTTATTAATTTTTAAAAACTACCCTAAAGTTTATTACTATTTCTGTTTTCCCCAAGGTCTGCCACCTTAAAAGTTTAATAAAGTTTTTTCCTTGCCTGCCAAAACCCTAAAAGAAATGCAGTAAAGGTAAATTTTTCCTCAACAAAACAATGGGTGCAATACGAAGAAAACAAGAAGACAGAAAAATAAGAAAATATAAAGAAGTTTGGGTGGGGGGGAATGGTGAGCGGTAAGTTACCTGTAAAGGTAGCATGACACTCAAAAGTATTTTGTATGTCAATTGCTATTCAAGCTACTCACGAAAATTCTGGGTGGGGAAAGAAAGAAAATCGAGCAAGAAGAAGTGGCGGGAGAAGTGCCGGCAAAGTGCCGCAAAGTTTATGAGCAGACTTTTCTTCGGAGAGTCAGGAAGAAGTTCACTATATTGAAGAAGACAGCGATAGCAGCGGGGCGGGAACAAGACGGCAACTCTTGAAGAGGTCACCCTCTCGAGTTTGTTAATTAAATTCACGGCAAGTGTGAAAGAGAGACGGAGCTGGTGGATGGGGAGTCCGAAAAAATACGCTTGATAAATTTAAATGAGAGCCCCCAAAGTGTAAAGCCAAAGAAAGACAAAAGCAGGCACTTGGTGTGATGTAATCTAGTACAAAAAAAAGAAAAACAAATTAGGGAAAAATTAAAATTCAAAAACAAAATACAAAAGAAGATACAAAACACTTGCAGTTAAGTGAAACAAAGGCAGAGCAAAACAAGAAATGTGAAAAATATGCTAGTTAACACAGCCGCAACTAGAATCAAGTTCAGTTCTTTTCATTCATATTTAGCCATTGTGCTTGCCGTTTATCCATATGATATCATTATCATTATGGTTCTTATTATTATTCTTGTTCTTTCCGACTCCGACTCCGGCTCCGGCCCCTTTCTCTGCATCTGGTTTTACATGTTTTTTTAGTCGGTGTGCCTTTCTTTTGGTCATTGACTTGGCGCGAAAGGTTCACTGAACTCTGAACAAAATTGAAACAAGGGAAGGAAGAAGCGAAAAAGAAGGCAGTTTGACTTTCGAAGGGAATGGACTGAGCTAAACCTTTCCCCCAACTACTGTCTCTAAGTACAAGGTGTCAGATATACAGCTTATATATGGGTCAGGTCGGGCTAAACCTTTCTAAAGTTTTGGGCCTGGGAAAGGGTTTAATTTCTTAGTTAGAAAGCTGCGAATATTTTTGGATAATTAGGGTTATTATGACTCTTTGACATGATTTCACATTTTATAAACTAGTTTAAGATAAACTAGACTAAAGCTTTTAATGAGTCTGCTTCTGTTTAAATTTAAATTTAATTCCTGAATTATATTAGCAACAAAAATTAGGCAATTTATATCCCGAATGAAGTGCTTTAATGGCTCCTTAAGCTAAGATAAGATTCTCCTTCCCCATTTTGCATTTCCTTTAGCATTGTGTCTGGACGTGTGTCTGGTGTTTTAGGTAAAAAGGCGTTGATGACGATAATGGACAGCGCCGCATAAAGAACAAGCAGGAAAGAGATTGTGTTGAATTCAGCAGAAAAGCAGGGAACAAAGCAGCAGGAAGATGATGGATAAAAAGAAGAAGGGGCTGCCACCACCCTCAAGCCACGCATTTTGATGGATGACATTGATTGATGATGATTAATAATGTTGCATTTTTATTGCTTTTCATCAAGCCAAAGCAAGCAGCAGCCTTGGTCCTTTTAGTAGTTTAAATACATTAAAGTACCAGGATACTAAGATACTAGGAGGTGTGGGCCGTGGGAGGTGTGTGTCACAGGATAACACCTGCATTGGGATTATTCCTATCTCTATTCTCATCTCTCTCACTCTCCGCGCCGGTTGATTATTTCGCTTGAGTGCGGCGCAAACTCATCAAGGCGAACTCAGCTTGAACTCGGGTCCATTGCTCACTTTATCATCCTGCGTCCTTCGTCCTTTCGCCCATTTCCGGCGCCACATGTTTCCACGCATATTCGCTCAATTAAAAAGCATAAAATTACATTTTCGCTTAAATGAACTTGAGCGGGGTCGTCCCTTCTTTTTATTTACTTACCTCCTCTCAATTTCGCTCGTCTTTCCCTACTCACCATTTGCCTTTCCCTCGCATATCCTTGGCTATGAATTTCCAGTCCTGTTCATCATTTTCCACACAGTTTCTTTGTTCCCACTTTTCCGGCTATTTGCTACTATTTTTTGCCGGTCCTTTTATGGCGTTGGATTATTTTCTACTCGTTTTTTCTAAGTCTAGAATTTTTAAAGAGAAATTAAAGTAGTTTTAGGATAAAATTCTATAAAAACTTGCTTAAATTAAATAAAATACTTACTTCATTTATGGATTTTGCTTTTAACTTAGTCATTATTCTTTCGAGGTTCTTTCTCTTTTGTTTACTTTATGAAATATCTTGTGGTTTGGTTTTTTGTGTAACTTGACAGTTACCCTCTCTTGTTTTTGGGTCTCTTGCAAGGCATATAATTTATTTTTTGTAATATTTTGCCCACCGCAAAAGCATTTCATCAGAACGAACCCCATTCACCTGTCCAAAAAATGAAAGACATTCAAATTATTACCCAACTTGACCCCGTTCAAACTGCTTATTTAATATTTATAAATCTCCAACAGAATTTTATTCAGGGCAGGGCGAGAAAAAGAATGTTTTTTTGGTATTGCGCCACATGGCGTATACTTAATTACATTTGGTGTTTTACAAGTTGTTAATTTTCCCGGTCCCTGCCAATAAATTAATATGCAAAACACAAAAACAGAGACACACGCACACATGGATATATGGGTTATAAAAAATGGGTGGCAACAAATAAAGATGAGTGAGGAGCAGGATGAGAGCTGGTGGCCATTCATAGCTGGCGATGGTGGTGGTCTCAGCTGAAAATTTCAAATCCTCGGCTCAGTTTAATGAAGCATGATAGTCCTCCTTAAGTATGCCAATAAGTTGGGTTTGGGTAGAGGAGGAGAAAGGGACTTTAAAGGACACGACCAATTTGTTTGTGGGGTTGCCATAGTCACATATGAATTTTTAAGTGCAAACATAATAAGCAGCTTAATGAACACACGCACACACACATATGAAGAACACAGAACCCACGTGCACTCGGGAGATCCTTTTGCCTCCTTCCGCCCCCTTTTTGGGGGGCGGCAACCCTTTTTAAGGATGCGCAGCTTGTGTCATGAATTTAACACGTGTGCGTGTGCGTGAGATGGCAACGAAGAGGAATGGGAATGTTTACAGGCGGGGACAAGATAGTAGGGAGCAGAGAAAGAAGTAATTTTAAGGAGTATAAAAAAGTCTGATGGCTTTAACCTACATTTATATTTTATATTTTATTAATTTTTGGCCAAGACCAGTATCTTTTATACGTTTATTTTTTGCATTTATTACTTTAATAGAACCAATTAGTTTACAGAATCCTTATAATTCCCCACCTCAATCTCTAATAAATTAACAACCACCGTTTTGTGGAGATCCTGAAAGTCAGGAGGGGTTGTGTCCTAACGAAACCCAACAGTTTTCACCCAACTTTATCATCGTTAACACTTTAAGGGCTCTACCTCTAGGCCCCCTCCCCTAGCCCGCCCGTCTTGTCAGTCAGCGTTGAAAATACCACAAAGAACTGTCAAAGTCGTCGTCATCCTTCCACAAAACCCTCTTAAAGCCCCCAGCCCAAAAACCAGGCATCATCATCATCAGCAACAGCAACAGCAGCAGCAGCAGAAGCGGCAGCAGCAGGC
The DNA here is from genome assembly GCA_018904745.1 of Drosophila orosa. Lineage (NCBI taxonomy): Eukaryota > Metazoa > Arthropoda > Insecta > Diptera > Drosophilidae > Drosophila > Drosophila orosa. Next base: position 21,976 of record JAEIIH010025540.1, read on the forward strand.
TGTGGCTATGGCTGCGGCAGGATTGTCATCATATCATTCCCCTGTCGTGGGTGGATTTTTTCCGAGTTGTTGTTTTGTTGGTCGCCCGTCCTGTCCCTTTGGTTCCTTTGTCCTTGCGTGTGTCCTGTCAGCAGCTCTCTCGGTGTGTGCTGCCTCTGTGTCTGTGACTCTGTTTATTTGCTGCTGCCATTGGAGCTGTTGTTTTTGTTATTTTATGCTCGCACAATTTGCATTTTAATTATTTAAGAGAATTTTGATTAAAAAATATATACATATATATAGCCAAGAGACGGTGGGAGCACAAAAAGTTGTTGTGTTGCTCTTTCTATACGGGTAGGATGGATGCCTTAGTCAGCCAGAGGAGAGGGTTTTCGGCTTCGATTTGGATTTCGATTAACATTTAAATCAAATTTTGGGAAATACAGGGTGTTTTTTTGGAATACATTTTGGGAGAAAGGAAAAAATAGGTTGAATTTTAAGAAGAATAAAATCAATTAAGTTACTTTGACAAATATT
>JAEIIH010025545.1:0-12375 GCA_018904745.1 Drosophila orosa
TACTTATTTGATAGAAAATTGATTTTATGCTTGGCGATTATTCAGTTCTTATGTGAGGCGTAATTAGCTACCTTAATGGTTGTGCCAGAAAATGGTTTTTATTTTTTTATATTTTTTATGCAGCTTGAAAACAAGTATGATCATAATTAAAAATAACAATTCCATCAAATTAGCTATTATACATTTTTATATATGTAATTTTTCTATGATAACATTTACATATTTCGCATTGGTTCCCACTCCCAGAAAAAATTAAATCACATAGATTGAGAAACAAAGCCATTCCCATTTATGCTTCGTAGAATCGCATTCTGAATAGGTAATTCTGCCACCTGGAAATGGGGAAAAAATGAGAAGAAGAAAGGGAGAAAGACAGAGAGACCGAGATGGCTAAATAAATGGCCAAGAAAGCGCCCATTGGCATTCCAATGAACTACGTTTTCAACTCCGAGCTTAACTCTGAGAACTTTCTACTTCATTTGGAATTCACATAACCTGAGCTAAACACTGAAATAAAAGAGAGTCAACCAAATAACAGCATTTTAATTAAAAAAAATACTATTATAAAATAAAAAAGAAAATATTTTGTTGGTTAAAAAACTTGAATAGAAATATTGATGACTAAATATAAAAAAATCTTTAAAAATCGTTGCAAAATAAATGCAACTTTTTCTTTCCGCTGCTTGGTCTCTCTGAACTGCATTTAAATTTGCAATAATTGGTGTGGCTATGACTATATAGTCTTTTCCCGCCACTGCTGCTTTTGCTGCTGCTTTTGATTGCCAGTTTTGCTCGTAGGCCGCCGCGTGACTCACCTTGACTTCACCCACTTTAACTGCAAGTCTGAGCACACACAGCTCACACTCCCTGAAAAAAGCAGGCAGCCCCAGTTTCCAAGTGGCCAGAAAATCAGAAAATCAGTAAATAAAGAAAAAAATAAAAACAAATCGGCGCAGTCACGTCGCCGTCACCGTTGCCATCTACGCGTTCCCAATCCGAAACGATCCAATCCGAAAGATACTCCACCACGCACGTACAGTTAGGGAGAAGTCGCGAAGTCAAGGCGCACTCAGGGCGTGGCTTAAATGCAGCCAGAAATCCGCTTGGGAAAACTAATATTGGTCTATCTTCAATTATAGTTAACAAACAAGAAAGGAACCTACGTTTGGGAAGCTGAAGTTTGAATGCTCTAACAGGGAGTCGAATTTGAAATCAATCATAGCTAAGCCAAAAATGCCTTAATTTCATGTCATAAGGCTTTTGTTATTTTGTTTTTATTGGGTTAACAAATCAGAACATTGAATTTTACATTTTAAAAAGTAGTTATTTGTTTTTTAATGATTTATTCGCTAAAAGTACAATGAATCCTGGATTTGAGAATGTGTAGGATTTAGCATTTAAATACGAGTACTTTTCGGGGTTGAATTAAACATATTAAACATTTTCGGTATATTTGTTATGTTAAAATGTAAGAATTTAATACTCAACTATTTTTTCAATCAAAATAATATACAAATATATAAATATATATTTGTTGTTTGGGAATTAACTCTGGGCAAATGTCTATGAAATACGCAACTTATCTTCTTTGGTTTCTTTTTACAATTATATTGTGAACAATTTTTGTTAAATGTTAGTTTGCTAAAACATTAACATTATTTAAAATGTATTTATAAATATAAAAATATCCAAAATTTTTTAAAAACTAAACACGGATGCATTGCCTAGAAATCAATTGAAATCCAACCAAGAAAACGAAAGACTTAGGACACGAACTTGGTTGGTTGGTGCAGCCTTAGGAGTCACCAAAAAATACTATTTGGAGTATTAAATATTATTATATTATTATTTTATATGTATTTAGTATTTTATTATACATTTGCTTAAATATTTTCATATAATATAATGGAAAATTGTGAAACAATTGCAGTGGAGAGAGTGCGAAGCGCAACAATGTTGCAAATTCCTTGAAGGGGTCAAAGCTGTTTCGCTTTTATCTTTTGCCTTGTCTCTTTCTGTCTCCTCTCCTTTCTCTCTCTCCGGCCAACACTCCTCACCTTTTTATCCTACTTCTCCCTCTCCTCCTCCGCGTTTATTGTCCGTTTGCAGCTTTCCCCTGTTCGTTCGGCAAACGTTCCGTTATTAATTCAATTCGTCACGATTGAGTGGCAGCTGCTGGAGACTGAGAAAACTGAGAAAACTGAGAAAATACAGAGTCTGCGGCGGCTGCTTGAAGGGAAATTAGTGAAAAGCTGTCACAGCTGCCGTTCGTTCCGTTCCAATCCGTTCGTTCCCGCACGTGTCTCCACTGCAACACAATGCACTGTGAAATGTTATATTTGAACAAACGAGATTCGGCGTTCGTCGTTCGGCGCTCGGCGCTCGGTGTTCCTAACTCAGCGAACTCGACTTGTGGACGGGGGAATGGTCTGAAATTTGACCAGAAGATTTCCACTGACTTGGCTATTACGCATATGTTGAAATGGTAATGATCGCATAAGCCTAAGTCTGGTAACTGGGCTTGTCGTTCGGCTAACTCGGTGAAATTTGACCCGCGGGCCTTGTGATTCATGCGGGGATCAGTTGCCTCTGTTTGGGTCTTCTTACTTACAGATTAACTTACTGTGTTATGGGGGAACTTTGTTACAGCCTCCTATAACTATAACTATATAATACTTGTAATTGATAACAGTACGTCAATTGCAAAAATTATACAATCATTCAGGACCGGTTTCTAGGCTTACTGTAAAAATTACGATAAAAGGTACAGCCTCTGCTTAAAAATATTATTTTTATGTGAAAACTGACAACCACAGGAACTCAGGCTCCCTGTTGTGATCTTTATAGACAGGATTATTTAGTTGTGATATATCAGCAAAAAAATCGCGCTTGATTTATTAAACTTTGAGAAGTAGCAAAATTAAATATCGAGTAATGCCGCATTTGACGATTAAATATTATATCGAAAAACTTAAGTGACTCTTTTCCGATTATATTGGTTTGATATATCAAACAGAATATTGATTAAATTCTCATATATATTATCATATAAAAATATATCCTTACAGTACATATAAATCAACATTTTCTGTCATCCCTAACTCCTTGCCAACTGATTTGGCGCTTGACATCATTCTGTTAGTCTTTTTCGTTCGGTTAAATTATAGAATTGTAGACAACCGATTTGCCTAAACAACAAGATTATTTTTGATTTATATTTTTCCGACAAATTGTAATGGGCTAATTGTAAGGCTATAAACTAACCCTTAATGCATATTTTTCTCATCAAAAACATAATTTTTTGGGCTTTTATTGTAGTAACTGTAATTTGAATCACTGAAATCGTATTATATTAGGTCGCTCCTTGTAGGAAACTGGCATATTATATGGCCTTTTGTTACGAATGCCAATTTAAAAAATTGTTCTGTGGAAACTTTTACCCACCGAACGCGTCTTTTGTTTTATGCATTTCGCATTCACAGCCTGATGGGATCATAATTGTGCTAATAATATAATGCTACCCCCAATGGGGCACACAGCCGCAGCTGATGGTGAAATGAACCACGTTTCGTTGTCGTTTTCGCTTTTCTTTCACACGGCGACTAATTAGGCAAATTCAGGGGGTCGCAACTGGGAGTTGGGAGCTGGGAGCTGGGAGCTGCAGATACCGATGGGGTCTTTAAAACATGTTTGCCTCAACATGTTTCCGAAACGTGTTTGGCAGTGGCAGCGGCGGCGCAACAACAATATAAATAGCAGAAGCAGAAGCAGCAACAAAAACACTTTCATTGCCCCAGCTGCATTTTGCCTTGGCTTCAAAAAAGTTACCAACAACAAAATACAAAATTTCGACTGCAATTGGCACGAAAAAATTCGCTTTCGCTTTGTGCAAGCCAAAGAAAGAAAAAAAAAAAACAAGCAGAAAAAATACGCCAAACGATTCAAAAATGCGAGGCTTCTGCTTTTTTCTTCGAATGACACTTGTCTCTGGTGGAAATGGCAATGAAAATGGAGATGGGAAAACGAGTTTGTGGCCTCAGTCTTTTGAACTCTGCATCGAAATATCGAAAGCCTCCCAAGGCGGCCGACGGGGACAGGAACAGCTGACCTTATGGCCACGAACCGAAGAAAGTTGCAACAAGATTTTTGTTGACCCTTTTTTTCTCGGCTTTATTTTTTGTGTGTGTTATTTCTCTTTTGAAAAGGAAAGTGGCGGCATGCGGCAACATGCCGTTGCCCTTTATATCACCACATGACGCGTTATTGATTTCGATCGCTTAGAAATCGATTTTACAGAAAGTTTTCCGTAATCAGAAATAAAAGGTTGAGAACTCTTTAATGTTCTGTTTTGGAATTTGATACTGAAAATATTTAAATAAATAAAGTGAATTAATATATTTCTGTAAATTTTCGTAGAGTAAATTTAAGTGAATTTATACTTTTTATACTTAATAGTAATAAAAAGCAAGTCTATAAGGTTGAATTGCAAAAAAATAAAATAATTAAGTATTATCGTTATTACTAAAATTGGATTCATTTACCACTTAACTTAACTTTTTGTAATTTAATACAATTTTCAAATTTAAGATTCTTGGTTGATTCCCTAGGATAAGAAAACTCAATTTAAAATGCCTAACAAAAGATAAAAATATATATTTACATTAATTAAAACAAATCTTGATCTCTTTTAATTCTCATTAAACAATTGGCATCATTAGTTCCAGAATCGTTATAAGGTTATATTATATACTTAAATATTCAGAAGCCCACAAACAAACCCACATTTCAACTCAAAATTATAAATGAGCTCAGAAAAAAAGTCACAACCAACAGCCAGCGAATAATCAGAAAAAATATGTAAATATGCTAAGCGAATGAGAAATGAAATAAATAAACAATAAGCATCGAGGAAACTTTCTTTTCGAAGAGCTTCGTGTGGCCCTCTGCTCACTTGACATTGGACTCTTTGCATTATTTTTTGTTGTTTCTGTTTTTTCTCGACTCAAACTGGAGCAAGTTTTACTCTTTTTTTTGTAGCTTGTAGTTTTTTTTTTGACCAGAGGGCGATGAACGCAGAGGTGCGCTAAATTCGTAGTCGCACAATTAGCACCTGCTCGGTTGGTTAGTTGCTCGGTTTCGGCCATGTCCGGCGCATGTCGTCTCCATTACCAAGTCTGTTACCAATGTTGGGCTATTGTTTGCGGCACTCGCCGGCCGTGTGATAGCGCTACAGTGAACGCTCGCCGAAGGGGGAAAGCCTTGGTAAACGATATCAGTTTCGGAAAATTATTTAAATGACGCTTGTAATTGTGTAATGTTGGGACTCTTTGTAACGAATTGTAATATATGTATGTAATTATTAATGTAGTTTTGCCATGAAGTGAGAGATTCATATGTACCTTCATATCTGTCTAGGAATGTATCTATGTTAATCGGGATTAAGAGATATATGTATGGACAAAAATATATATAAATATAAAAAATATATACTTAACTTTAAAACCAAATTTTAAACATTGAACGTTAAATTTGGCATATTTTTGTAAAATGTTTATAGAATATCATGAAATTATTTGTCCCTTTTCCCGATTATATTGGTCCGATAAATAAAGCACAATATCGATTTATCGCACATACATATCAACGTCTATTTATGTATGTATCCATTTTCTTGCTCAGACTCAGCAGCCTATTTAATCTAGCCATGTCCGTCTTGATTTCCTTACAGTTGTGTCTATTTTTATAATTAAAAAACATTTAAAATATGATTTACATGGCAACCGGGCATAGAAATGAATAAAAATGACCTTAAAGGGTATACATACTTCGGCTTCCCGAAGCCACTTGCCAAATTTGTATCCTTCAACTAAACTTGAACTGAATTCCTGCGAATTTCTCGAATATTTCAAAAAGAAATAAACTTTACATTATTCCCTTTTTTTGCAGATGAAAAAATCACGCGACACAGATAAATCATCCGCCCCGTTGGCGGCCACAAACATTAATTCGAACTCAAGCCCGCACTCCAATTTGAATTCGAGTTCGAATTCGAACGGGATCGCTGCCAATATGGCGGCGGCCGATAAGAAGAACAACAACAGCAACTGCAGCAATCGCAACAAAGACAAAGGCATGCAAACAAACGGCGGCGGCAAAAACTGGAAGGTAAGCGTAATTAAAACCGCCAGGTGAGCGGTGGTAATTGGGGAAAAGCCCAAAGAAAAGCCGGGAGGGGAAATGCGAAATGCGAGTGCTGTGTGATGCAATCGAGAAAATCTCGCTGCACGTGCGGATCAAAGCAGAAAAAGAGGCTCAACCTGAGAAGCGCTGTTATGCGGCCGACTGACTTTTGACTGTCTTCTGTCACTTTCTGCCTCGCATCAGTCTTCGCGCCGAGACAGAGACAGAGAGAGGAAGGGAGTGAAAGAGAGTGCGTGCGTGTGGCACACGTTCTCTCTTAACCCTATAATCCCCCAAGATGCTTACAGCTTTAAATATTTGAAGAATTTAAATAAATTTAGAAATCTCCTAGAAAATTAAAAAAAAAAAAATTTAAGAAATACATTCAAAAAATAAATAAATATGGAGGCACTTAAAAAAATTTTAGCCATTAAAGAAGACCTTTATCGACAACATAAATAAGCCTCACCAGACGAATCGACCTAGACATACATAGTATGTAGATCTAATTTTGAAGCTAAATATTCGATGTATCGTTACAATTTTGAAAACATGTTGTTATTAATCTTTCGTCTGCACTTTTAGGCTATCAGCCAAATTTTAGACAGTAAAATGGACGGTTTCCTTAAAAATAAAAAAATGTTAAACAATTTCTATTTTAATATTTACAAACAATAAATAATTAGAAAAATATATATATATATTTGCTTAGATATTCCTTTAAAACTATTTTAAAATAAACAAAATTTCGATACATTTCTGAAATATTTCCTTAAAACTACAAATTTATGTATACATTGGACTATTATACCATTTTTTAAGATATTCCCTATAAAACTACTTCAAAATAACAACAATTTATATTTCGTTAACACCACAAATTCGAAAAATCAATATTTGAATGAATATTTTGACAGCTTTGCCTAGACATCCCGGTTCGTCTATAACAAATTAAAACCAAAAAGAAATCAACACCTATTTAAATCATCTTTAAATATATTAACACAAATATTTTTGTAGCCTTTACAGTATAAAGATAATCTATCTCAGCTCTGAATGAATTGTTTTTTTTATTTGTTTTTTAACCTCCTTCTTAATTATAAACTATTTTTGTTGTGTATTAAGTTGTTTAGTTCGTTTGTTTTAATACAGAGACTCGCTGAGTTTAACAAATTAACGTTAGCAAATGCGGAAATGCGGTGTTGCGTTGACCACTGACCACTGCGAGGCAAGGCGATGCGATGTTTGATTATGAAACGAAAAAGCCATTTGTGTTTAATTACTCGTCTCTGGACTACATTGTATTATTGTTATGTCTTCTGCGGCAGCATCACTCCACTTCACATCACATGGAATCACGCAGTCGATGAAGAAAACCAAAACTGGGCCGTGTGTTGACCCGTTTTGTATTTGTTTCAGGAAAACCAGCGAAGAAAAAAAAGAAACAGAAAAGTAGTTTATTCACTTTACTTGCGCTTTAAGCGTCTGCGTTCTGTTTTTTTCTTTCCTTCATTTTTCTACGCTTTTGCAACTTCAACATCAGATGAGTTAAAGCCAATTTCCCCGCTATGTTACGTGCTAGTTAAGCGCAATTTGAATAAAATCAATTAAAAACTATGAGGGGAAACGATAATGATAACGATATTAAGAAGGAAAGGTTTGGACGAGTTTGCTAGACTGTGAGATGCCCGGTAGCCAAATAATGTAGAAATGCAAATAAAATGTTTATACAAATAAACGAGTTTTGTTTCCATTTGGTTGAAGTGATAATTATCAAAAGGGGGATGTAATCTTTAGTATGATATATCGAATTCTTTGATTTCTCGACAAACAATTTTGAAATTTTAAATATCGAAAAGTATGCAAATATTGAATATTCACGAAAAATATCTGTTAAATTCTATTTAAGTGGTCTTTCGTTTTTGAAGATTATATTAGGCCTATACCCTGCAGTACCACTCATCAGTAATTCATCAACACATATGGCGGTGTTTTTGATGAAAAGTTGATGACAGGTCATACAAACTACCGATGAATTTAACAGGGGCATGTCCTAGGCTGTCATCAACAACAATTCATCAACAATTAATCATCTTTTCATCAACCATTTTAGTGAAGAGAGTAAAATGAGAGTACAAGAGAGTCGGGTTTGACACAAAGGTATAATGAGAGCATCGGCTCGGTAGAAGTCGACTTCGGCTATTGATGAATCGTTGATTACAAAGGTACATTGATGATAAGTGGTACTGCAGGGTACTTACACATATTAATATCGTAACCTTTAAAGATCGTTATTTATATTCGCGTCAAATATCGAAACAGTATCTTTATTTTGAGCAGTAAGGATATAGAATAACTATAATGTTCTATGTTTGCCACGGTTATCATCCGATTTTATTCAAATTTACTATTAAGATGTCTGCACATTTGTTTACCTGTATTTATCCATGTACACATTTTGATTATGTACATCAAATATTTATCACAACGGATCTCTAAGATCTTAAGAGCAACAGCTACTTGATTTTGAGATTATATTTTCATTAAAGCAAACTTGAAATATGTAAAACCAGAAAATGGGGAATTTTCAAGTGCAACCGCAATATTTTTTCTCTTTCGGTTTTTCCTCTGTTTTCAATTTTTCAAGTTTTCAAGCTGTTTCGTTCCGTGATTTGATTTAACGGCATGATTTGGCTAAAAAAAATCAAAAGCATTTAAGGCGCTTTGCCGGTCGCTGACCTTCCCTAATTATAAATATTGAGGCTCCCAAAAAAATACAAAAAAAAAACATTTGGTTTTGTGAGTGTGGTGTTTGTTGTGTGATTTTCCTACTTACCTTTCTTGTCATTCGCAGGGCATTGTCCAGACTAATCCCAGTGGAGGAGGAGGAGGAGGCGGAGGCGGGGGACCAGTGGGTGTGGGCACCACATCCCAACCGCCCAAGGTGTTCCACAACACCAGATGCACACGTCACCACAAACCGCATCACAATCATGGCAACGGAACGCCGCTTTCCTCGGCCTCCAATGGAGGAGCAACTGAAGCACTGGACACCGCGCAGCTGAGGGATCGAGAAAGGGAGAGAGATCGAGATCGAGAGCGGGAAAGGGAGAGGGATAGGGATAGGGAAAGGGAACGGGAACGGGAACACCACCTACACATACACAGTCACAACCACGGCGGACTGAGGAGAAAGTCCGAATCCGTTCTGTCCACCGATTCGGACATCCGCTTCACCCGGCGAAAGCTGGGCGATGGCCAGAAGTGTGGATGCGCCGTAATTGCTGGATTCCTTATAGCCCTGCTGGTGGCCGGAGCCTTTGTCTATGTGGGATGTAAGTCCAGAGTCTCACCCAGCAGTATGAAGTAATTACTCACATGCTATCTCACCATTATAGATACCTACTTCCGTCCGGAACCGCTGCCGGATCGCGTTTTTCGCGGACGCTTTATGGTGCTGAACGACAAGTGGAGCATGGAGCTGGCCAACCAGAACTCGCTGAGATTCCAGCAAAAGTCCAGAGACTACCGGGAGCGGATCAATCTCACATTGAGGCGCTCCGATCTGCGGGAAGCCTACGAGGGAAGCGAGATATTGGCCCTGGATGGGTGAGTATTAAACCAAGAAATATATGGTAATTATGTAATTAATAAATATTATATCCCACCTTCAGCAGCGAGGATAACAACAACATAATTGTGCACTTCAACATGATCTTTGATCCCTATGCGGGCCTGGTGAGCAGCGGTGATCTGCTGGCTTTGTTCCACGAGGAGATGAGCCAGCCTGCCCAGCAGCGTCGGCACTTCGCCAACATGACAGTGGATGTGGCCAGTCTGACCATCAAGGAGACAACGGGTCTGATAGAGGAGCCCATTATGTCCAGTTCCCCGCTGGGTGGACATGATGAGGCCACCGAACCGGTGGTGACCACCACTCCGGCTCCACCGCGTCGCTGCTCCCAGCTGGAGCTAAGCTATTGCCACCAAGTGGGCTACAATATAACCACCTATCCCAACCTGCTGGGTCATGCCAGCTATGAGCAGCTGGCGGAGGATGTCATTGTCTTCCGGGAGCTGGTGGATGGCGAATGCCATCGCGAGGCCTATGATTTTGTGTGCCGCCTGCTTCAGCCACCCTGCGATGTCCATGGCTCCAATCTGCAGCCCACTCCTGGGCAGATATGCCGGGAGTACTGCGAGTCCTTCATGGCCGGCTGTGGGAGTAGGTTGCCGCAGCGCTTCCGTCACTTCTTTGACTGCGAACGCTTCCCGGAGTCCACGGGCACCCAGTCGTGCCACCAGAAGCCGCACTGCGTCAGCGACATGCAGTCCAATGTCCAGAGTCCGCGGCTCTGCGATGGCTATGCCGACTGTCCGGATTTGTCGGATGAGCGGAGCTGCGCCTTCTGCTCTCCCAATGCCCTCTATTGTGGCCGGGGAAGGGCCTGTGTGCCGCGGAAGGCGAGATGCGACGGCAAGGCAGATTGTCCGGATGGAGCCGATGAGAAGGATTGCCGTGAGTTTCACAAAATTACTATAATTATATATATATTTTTACAACCCACTTTCCTTTAGTTTCCATTGCTCCTCTGGCCTCCGATCTGTTCCAGCCGGAGCCACTGGTTCCCTACCTGTCCAGGTTCCACGCCGCCGGCTATGCCGTCTTCTCCGAGAAGGGAGTGGTGGGCAAGCTGTGTGCCGAGGGACTTGAGGGCGACGCCAAGCTGGTGGTGCGCCAAACTGTGTCGGAATCTCTGTGCAAATCCCTGGGCTACGAGTAAGAATAACCAACTTAATCCCCTCCAGGTCACACTTGAAATTCTATGATTTTTCTCCCAAAGATCCGTGGAAATATTCGATGTGCAGAACGACACGGAGCAGCTGTCCGACTACGTCAGGGTTCTGGATCCCCATGCGCCGGAGATCAGCTTCATAAGGACGCACTGTCCGCGACGCCAAGTGCTCTACGTGGGCTGCGGCGAGCTGAGATGTGGCGTCCAGTCGGCGCTCTTCAATGCCAAGCAGCACCTGTCCCTGCCGAAGATGTCCGCCCCCGGGGACTGGCCCTGGTTGGTGGCCCTGTTCCGCGAGGATATACACGTGTGTGACGGCACACTCATCTCTCAGGATTGGGTCCTAACCACCGAGGGCTGTTTCCAGGGACAGCCGCGGGCCACCTGGATGGCCATTGTGGGCGCCGTGCGGCTATCCGCGAAGGCTCCGTGGACGCAACGACGCCGAATTATTGGAATGATCAAGAGCCCCGTGGAGGGCAGTACGGCTGCACTGGTGCGGCTGGAAACGGCGGTCAGCTACTCGGACCATGTGCGTCCCATTTGCCTGCCAGACTCACTGCAGCGCCGCCTGCTCCAACAGCCGCCGGCCCAGAGGAGGTCGCATGCCCCCGTGGCCGAGAGATTGGAGGGTCAACTGGTTCCCAGGAGTCCCCTGGCGCAGGAGAATCAGCAGTTCTTCTTGATACCATCCAAGGAACAGCTGGAGACCAGCCCCACGGATGGCGGCATGACGGAGGACGATCAGCAGGCACCGGATCACTTTGGCGCCGAGGCAGCTGCCTCATATATGCCCAAGGCCGAGGCTCTGCACCGGGAACTGGAGGCATATCCCCTGCCGGATCATGCACCCCAGGTGAACTACTATGGTGGTGGTGGCAGCTCCTCAGCGGGATCCACAACGTCCTCTGCCTCAGCCCGCACGGCCACAAAGGCTCCAGCTTCGGTTTCGGCCGCCATCCCGGTTGCTCCCGAGCAAATCTGGACGAATTGCAATACCCTGGGCTGGTCCCGGCAGCGAGATCATTTGCAGCGCGTCCAGCTCAAGATTGGCGACATGGCGCCCTGCGAGAATGTGTCTATCGCCACGGTCAACTCCATGTGCATGGAGGCCACCTACCAGAAGTACGATTGCACGGTGAGTTCAAATGTTGTGTTGTAACATTATATATTAAGTTTATATATTATAAAGATTTATATATTATTTGGTAAAAAAGTGAGTGGGTTTATGAAATATTTTACTCTTCATTTTAAATTCCACTGGATATGGTTAGTTCCTATAGCAACTTTAGAATATCCACTTTATATAAGACTTGACATTCCCTATATACCTATTTCTTGCCAAAGAACTAAGAAATTATAAACCTATATATAAGATCATATCTTCACAAGGCTCTAT